>JAILXH010087705.1:0-10417 GCA_023558415.1 Piaractus mesopotamicus | reverse complement strand
GGTTTGAAGGCAGCATCACTCCACAATCAGTACTTATAATGATGATGCCTTCAAACCTAGTCAGGTGGTCCTACCGTCCACTAGCAAAGTCACCTATTCATGCCTCCGTGTGCAATCAGAATTTTTTGTAATTGTTTTTTTTGTAAATTTTTGTAAATAAAAACAGTGATTTACAGTAGTGGAATACAGACAATAAAAACAATACAGCAAGCCATAGCTTGCGGAACAACAGGGTGGGAGCTGATATTTGACAATTTACAAACTGTAGGTTGAAGTTGAAGTCATGCCACTGATGAGGTTCCAAAAAATTGAAAAATTTTGAAAATTGAATGTTGTCATTATAAAATTGAATGTTGTCGTTATAACCACAAGTTTTTGCTTTTACTGAACTAATATAGATTACAGTTTAGGCTACAGCTCCATTACATTTACGAAATGTCGGTGTTTCAGCAAACGTGCAGTATTTCTTACTGCTACGTTGCTAAGCTAGTATTTGACATTCATCAGAGGTGCCAGCTATTTTTTGAGGAGAGCCCAATTAAACACACCGGATCAAATAAATAAATAAATAAATAAATATTATTACAATAAATGTTATGTAAATGTTATTACAGTATAGCCATGATCTATAGGCCATTCGGTATGTAGTGCTGAAAGTAATTTTTATTTAGTCAGCGGATACTGTAGACCAGCAATATGCAAACTGGAGGCTGAAGAAAATGTATCTCCACTCAATAACGTTTAGTTTAATAAGTTTATTAAATATGCATTGACCATATCTAAAAAAAAAAACTACTACTCGTTTAAAAATGTTAGGCGTCATTAAACACTGCAAAATGTGATTTAAATGTGCCAACCAATCACAACTGGCGCAGGAGCATTTACTATCTACAAAGTGGACCTTAGACAAAGAAAGCTGGACAAATGCTGCTGTAGACAGTGACCCAATTATCAGTTGTCATTTCAATTGCAGAAATAGCACTGCTATACTTTAGCTATTTTTTTTTTTTTTTTTTTTTTTTTTGACAATGAGTTTTGCCCAATTACTTTTTATGGACCACTCTTGCAACAAACTTTTTTGTGACTTTTACATTTAAAAATAGTGCAATCTTTTGTTTTGTGTCTAGAAATGAATGCATTCTTTATTGCACATTATTAGAACCGATGCAGTAAAATTGCTACTTATAGCTTAATGCACTACAGTGCATCAGTGCATTTTTAAGCCCCTCAGTATTTTACATGCATTGAGTAACATCTCCAAAGTCATGCTCTGTCCAGTTTGGATGCTCAGTCCATGACCAAGGCTGAGAAAAGAGACCTACAGTTTAGGAAGGATAAACTGGGTCAGAGAAGGGTCGGTCTGGATTTATGAGCTGATGCCGGCTAACTTCTCCCTGACCTCTAACTACAGAACATCAGTGCATCCCTGAGGGACTCCTCACACAAATGCTGGGTTCATTCTGCAAACTCCAGCCGTACCTTGTAATGAACGTCTAGGACTAAACAGGAATCATTTGGATTAAATATGAGAAATGAACGTAGTGGAATGCACATTGTATTGTGCTTCACATGCTGTAACCAAATTGGCTGTTTGGGTTGCGAAGTTGTTCGGTTCCTCTTTGTTTGAAGTACTTGAATTGACTTGTATTAGATCTTGCCTAAGGCCATCTTGAGTATTTGAGGTTTATGTGGTAAATTCTTTTCCTGAAATACATAATTCACTGTATCATACACATATATGTCTACTTTTGCGTCCTTTATTGAGTTATATAATATGCAGTGTACCATTACTTACATGTTTTGACTATGTTAAAGAGAGGACTGTTGAGGGGTCATTGCCAAAGACACTGTCTATGTTTACAGATTATTTGAAAATGAGTAGCTGGCAACATTGAAAACTGTGGAATATCCATAATTAGTTCCTAGTAGCATTTTGAGCTCCCTAAGAAATTTAGAGCCATTTTTATGTTTAGAAAATTGGGAACACTTGGCAATTATGGAGTTACAGGATGTAAATTATCTTATTAATGAGACATTCTTGGTTTTCTCAAGTGCATTTAAAAGCATCTTACATTTCTAACTATGATTTAAGACAGTCAGACGGTTACTCTTCTCTGTGATGTTGCAGTTTCTCCCACAGAGGGCGATACAGGGTCATTTTAAATTCTTTTACTAATCCAGAGGCTACTCTTTTTAGTCTTGATTGTACAGTGGAACAGGCTCTAGATGGTGCTGTCAGACCAGTTGGAATATTACAGCCCAGCAGAGGTTTCAGTGCAGCGCTGCTCAACTTCAGCATCAGTCAATTTCCATTAAAACAGGGGAGCCCAGTACATCTCTTTGTTCAAACACACCCAATTAAAATCAATGGTTAATTATCAGGTTTAATAGGTGTGTTAGAGCAGGGAAATCAAACTGCACTCAGGCCCCAAAGAACTGGGCACCTTAGCTGTAACCCTTTAATGTCCATATCTGACATTTTCTTTGGTCAGTATGTCAATATCTGAGCACAGATCTGAAGAAATCAATCAAGCTACAGGGCTAAAAAGTGAATTTCTCTTATCATTACAAATCCAAAATCTAAGACAACCAAAAAATTTAAGTCCTAATCTGACTAAGAAAATGTAAAAAAAATGATATGCAATTAAAAGCTTGGCTACTTAGCAAAAAGAGGCTACTGTTAGATGTTCATCCAAGGTACAACTTTACAAAATGTCCTCACTTTAGACCAGTGGTGCCCAGACTGTTTTGTCATGGGGGGCCAAAAATCAGTGTTTGTGGTGGGTCGAGGCCCAAAAAGACAAAACATGCACACAAATAAAGAAAGATCAGTCATATGCAAAAGTTTGGCTGTTAACACATCCTCTACAGAGAACATGGTTCTGCGCATTTGCTGAATTTATATTTTTGGAAAGCATAAAACATAAAATGTGGCCTGTGTAAAATTAATGGCACTTAAATTTTATGCTTTCTTTTTTTTCCAATATGTTATACTTAGAAAATAAATAGAAATTGTTTCCTGTAATCAATAAAACATGCCGTCTTACTGAGGGTGTTCAAACGTTTGTATATGGCTATGGGTCTATGAGTTTTTTAAAAATGTTTTTTATAACATGACTGTATTTTATTATTAAAATACTTAAAAAATAAAAAAGTAAAATACAAATGTATGTATAGTTAATACAAAGATATGTATAGTTATGCACAGAAATATATAACTGTTTTCTCATTGGATGAGGGGGGTGGGGTTTGAGTAACTGGCAGGCTCAGGGGCTAACTATGGCCTGCAGGTCACACTTGGGGCAGCCCTGCTTTAGACTGTCAGAACAAGTTCTGTGGCATTTTTCCTTTGTTTTGGTTTCTAGACATGAACGGAATACAATCCTTTTACTTGAGTAAAAAAATAAGAACTACTCTTTTGCTTTAAAATATTACAAAAAAATATATTTTATATATCAGTTACACCTACCATTTACATTATGTAAATATTTCATGATCAAGGACCAACAGGAATGGTCAAAAATATATGCAAATGAAATCTCATTACATTATTGAAGTTAACTTTAAATGGTTACGGCCCACCAGAAGGCCCATTATTACACACTCCTATAACCTAAGAACAGCTCAGCCACTTTGCATTGAAGTTCCTTTGTTAATGAATAATAAACCTTAGTATGTAATACGCCTGGGAGCATAGAACCTCCATTGATACACCGAGGATCCACTTCTTCAAAAACACCTCCCCCAGGACCACCAGTAAGCAGCTATTATTCGGGTGTTGGATCACTCTCAGCACTGCAGTGACACTGATGAGGTGGTGTGTAGTGTGTGTTGCACTGATACGAGTGGATCAGACACAGCAGTGTTGCTGGAGTTTTAAACACCTCAGCGTCACTGCTGGACTGAGAATAGTCCACCAAGCAAAAACATCCAGCCAACAGTGTCCTGTGACCACTGGTGAAGGATTAGAGGATGAGCAACACAAACTGTGCAGCAACAGATGAGCTACTGTTTCTGATTTTACATCTATAGGGTGGACCAACAAGGTAGGTGTACCTAATAAAGTGGACAGTGAGTGGACATTGCGGTGTCTGATCCACTCGTACCAGCACAACACACACTATCGCACCACCATCATGTCAGTGTTACTGCAGTGCTGAGAATGATCCACCGCCCAAATAATACCTGCTCTGTGGTGGTCCTGCAGGGATCCTGAAGATTAAAGAACAGGGTAAAAGGGGGCTAACAAAGTATGCAGAGAAACAGACGGACTACAGTCTGTAATTGTAGAACTACAAAGTGCACCTATATAGTAAGTGAAGCTGATGAAATGTTTAAGAAGAAGGTGGTTTTAATGAAGTGTCTGCTCAGTGTTTAGCACTACAAATCCCAGCATTAGTTGTAGAAAGTGCCATATGCCAGAACAGGTATTCTGTTCTTCACCCTCTCTTTGTTGTTAGATTTACAGCTATCTTGTCCCTCAGACAGTGAAGATATTTGGCGTCTCTCCACCCATCCTGATCAAAAATGAATTGTTTCTCACAACAGTATCCAGCACAGGCAAAAGGCCGGATGAGCGTCGGCCAGACTCCGCGAAAAGCCTGGGAGGAGAGGAGGAATGCACTTGCCTTGCCATGGAGGCCATTCGGTAAAGATGGACGAAGGAACATAAAACAGATTGGTGGAGCTAGTGAACTTAGATAACTGGAGAGCTCGCTGTTTGCGCTCTTAATGTTGGATGGCTAACAGCAGTCTGCGCGATATCACTTACATGCAAGCGTTCAGAGGGAATTAGCGGTCTGATGAACGACGAGCTGTTGCCAAGAAGCTGTGGAACAGTTATTTTTCTCATTGCACGCTAATTGAGAGGTTTCGAAAATATGTTTCTCTTCCCACCACCCCTAGAGTGCTTTTTCTGTCTGTTTGGCTGACATCAAAAAGCAATTGGGGTCTAAATGGTTTCTTAAAGGCTTTGTGTATGTAGTGTGTTGCTAGCAGTCCTGTGAGTTCCCAGCATATGAATGACAGGATAATAAGGATAATAGATTTTGTTTGAAATGTCAAAGATACATTATACAAATGATTTGATGAGGCATGCATATCCATGGCTTACATTGCTTTCAGATTATTCACCCACTTCTTTTCCAGTCTTTGGTGACTAATCGGTCTTTTCCAATTAGATGCTGAGCTGGAACCGCACAGGATTTTCACAAGATTCTGCCTGCTTCAGCCTTAGCATACGTGGACATACACTCTCAGAAGAAAAGTTACGAAACTGTCACTGGGGTGGCACCCTCAAGGGTACATCTCAGTACCTTTAGTCAGGGAACATAATTGTACCATAATCCATTGAAATCATATTTTCTAGGTTGTACTGACTCCACACACCCCGTCTCGTCTCCAGGCTTTAATTTTATTGTTCTGTTTTATGAAAAGGTACAAATACGTACTTTTCATTTGGGAAAAACTTATTTAAGGTACACATTTGGGCCTTAAAACCACTGTTGTACCTTTGAGGGTACGTTTACATTGTTCGTACCTTGATAAACGAAAAATGTTCCTTTATTTATAACAGTACAGGAGCATTTATTCATGGGCCTTGAGATCGAAATCCCAACTGCTGGGTGATTTCTCACATTTGTAATGTGTTCAGCTATTGCACCAAAGTAGCAGTAGCATATTGGTGTAACAGTCCCTAATGGCGTCTAACAGTATAACCACTTGGGATAACTTTTTAACCTTTTGTCTCTTGCCTTCTTTAGTCTTGGCGAACATGGGCATAGGAACATTTCCTCATGACTCTTGAGACTGAAATCTCAACAGCCGGGCATTTCTCACATTTGTAATCGAGTTCAGCTATTGAATCTAAGTAACTGGGGCATGCTGGTGTAACTCTCCCTGATGAAGTCCTTCGCATGCATTTTTAACCTTTTGTCCATAGCCATGATACAGTGAAGGCGGTAAGACTTTACTGTAGGGTACTGTTCATAAGGCTACATGACACCTACATAAGCTTGTCATGACAACTGAGTAATTTATAAATGCTTATTCCAAAGGTGTCATCTTTCACACTACTTTAGCTAACTTTGATCAAAATTGGCAAATGTTACCTTTATAGCAAATGGTTTCTGTTGGAATAAGCATTCATAAACATTTATGTAGGGTTACGTCAATTGACAAGCTTACATAGGTGAACAGTACCCTACTGTAAAGTGTTACTGCAAAGGCTTTTTCTGTTTTAGAGGAGTGCCATGGAAATTTACTTCAATACTTCAATACACCTTCATTAGACATTTGACAGCACATTTAGTGGCTTTGCTGTACTTTTAATAGCTTTGCATGCATACTTTAAAATAAAGTTGCCAATAAGGAGCTCTTTGGTGCAAATGCTATTGTTAGCTCCCTAAAGAACCTTTCATTCGCTGTTACTTACGTGACCAAACAAAGAAGACCAATTGCTGGCTTACAAAGGTAACAAAATAGCCGTATGTGGTGCATTGACCAAGTCAAATTCCAAATATCAGGTAAATGGAATAGAGCTCTTCCTTTACAATATTTCCACAAATTTCTATTGATGATGTTTTTGTACTAGATTCTGTTCAAAAGATGGATTGATTCAAATGGATGGAGGTGGAACTGCTACAAGAGTCTAAAAGGAAGAAATCAACAGATGCAGTCAAGGAAAGTCAACAAAGCCTACGTGTGAAACGTTGTCAACTCTTTGTGAACTTGCTAGTTGTTCTCTTTGCTAAATGTGGGAAATAAATCCTTGAAGACTGTGATCCATGAGTTGCAGATTTCTCCGCAAGGTAAAGGTAAAGGTTCTATAGAAGTTAAAGAATTTTTCCTAGAGGCCAGTAACCATTTATGAATCTTTGTTCTTCAGAGTCATGGAATCCATCTGAAGGAACAATGTGATCTACAGGAAGAAAAGCATTTTACACTACAGATTAGGATACTGGTCTTCAATCAGTCTCTCTCTCTCTCTCTCTCCCTCTCTCTCTCTCTCTCTCTCTTTACACTACTCAGTACATGTGTGATTCTACTTGTGGTGTTTATGCAGAGTTTGGACTTGAATTGTGAGGCTGTTTGACCCTCGATCACCTGGGGCTTCCTCTGAGTAAATAATGGACACACACTCGCCGCAGACATGGACCCTGGATGAGACAGGACACGGCTCGACCCCTACAAGTGGAGGTCAAGGGTCATGGATTTGAAGATCGACGGAGGCCTTTGGAAAGACCAGTTAAGAGCATCTGCACTATGTTTAACCCTCTAGCTCTCTCTTTTCTCACAGAGTCGTGTCTGGTGGTGTCTGGCTTGCTGTTTTTCTCGATGGAGAGCCTTTTATAGCCGAATAGTCTGCTGCATGCGATTAAAAAAAAAAGCCATTCTTTGTCATGCGAATAGGTTCACATTGGTTGCCTTAATGCTTCCTTTTAATGCCTTTTAAAACTGCAATATACAAAGTAAAAATATAGTACAAGCATGTTTCACAATCTCCAAAAGTCACTGTCCTACACAAACTGGACCCTACAGCTAATTGTAGCTGTGGTAATCAGATACTTTCAATGGAAAAGGATACTTACAAAGTGAATGTTCCTATATTAAAGTCTAAAAAAATTCTATTAAAAACAGCTTAGACCAGCATATATACCATGCTGGTTCTTGCTGGTCTGGTGCTGGTTTAGCTAGTCACCCACTATGGTCATGCTGGTTGACCAGCACACCACCATCCAAAACATAAGATGTACTGTTTTAGTGATGCTCAGTATATCAGCTTTCATTGCATACCAGCATCTAAAAAACAACATATCGCAACCTCGTATCTCCAAAATGATAACTTTACAGGAGAAGGAAAAAACCTACTTTACTTTTAATGTAAGTCAATGGAACCAGACTTTTTTCTAAGACATTTTAAGTCATTTCTTTTATTCCATTTATCAGGAATTTTTCATACAATGTATACGGTAACAGGTATTTTCAAATTATGTCAAAAAGTGAAAACCATCAAAAATGGAGATATGAGGTTATTTTCTCACAACAGTGATACGCTGGTTTTGTTGGTGATCAGCCATTCTGGTCTGTGCTGTTTTTTAGCATGTAAACTAGCATGTTATCAGAAAGCTAGCAAGTTTTAGCTAGCGAGGCTAACGCTAACTAACTTTCACTGAATCCATCTGAAGGAACTGAATTACCACTAGTTAAGTATAAACTTGATGCATTTACAGGCCCAAAATTTTCGTACACACATCTATAACCTAAAAAAGCTCAACCAGTTTGCATTGAAGTCCCTATAGTTACTGAATAATAAGCTTCACTATGTAATAAGCCTGGGATTTTAAGGGGTTGAATAATGAAAAACTGAAAAATAAAATGAAATCACACGATGGTCCATTGCTGCTTCAGAAAAGTATTTTTTACACCTGCTTTTACAGTAAAACTGATGATTTTGTATATTTTGATGTACTATTACAATATAGTTACAACTATATTGCAGCTGTACTAAACTGTGATTTTGTTTTCAAATCATTACCAAGATAGTGCTGTCTTCCAACTTGGTGTTCAGGTGTTTTCAGAGATTGTAGAAGTTGATGATACCCCGCTTCTTAACTTTGGAACCTGTCCAAGCTTTGCCAGCGATTTGGGTGCAAGGTCCTTGCAGTAAACTCGAACATTTACAATTTTACGAGTTTCCAAAATCAGACACTCCACCCACAGGCTGTCAATTGTATATTGTGCGCTAATGGTGCATCCGAAAGGTCCTCATAAACTCGTAAACACATGAATGAGTTTACAAGCACCATCTGAAAGCACCATTAG
Source organism: Piaractus mesopotamicus (assembly GCA_023558415.1). NCBI lineage: Eukaryota > Metazoa > Chordata > Actinopteri > Characiformes > Serrasalmidae > Piaractus > Piaractus mesopotamicus. The sequence continues at coordinate 1,594 of JAILXH010087705.1, read as the reverse complement.
CCCCCAATACACATCAGACAGTCCATGGGTCGAGCGTCTGAGGCTGAGATACACTAGAGAATAATGCCAAGAATGTTTGGCATTGTGAAGAGGAAGAAGAAAGAGAGAAAGAGAACAAGAGAGAGCGGCTGGTACTTCTGTCCACAATGGCCAATTCAGGTACCTCTCCATGTAACATGGAAGGTTTTCCAAGAATGCCGTGCCTTCCCTGTTTTTCCCACTCCCAGCTTATCTTTAATCAAAATGAAATGTTTCATTTTCATCTGCAGCTGCTGCCAAGACCATGTCAGAAGAACATACTCACAGCATTTCAGACAGTGATTCAGGGCCCACAGCTGGGGAGGAGGGGAAAATCCCTAAACTATTACATTCAGGGAGGATGCATTTTACCATACATCACATGTGTGGGTAGTTAGGGTCAGCTTCAAGCAGGTATGATGGGGAGTTTAGGGTTGTTTTCGGATACAGGGTTTCAGCACATGTTAAGAAGTGTTACTTAGATGTTAATTTTCTGAAGAGTCAAGAACTTTGTTTTCCCATCGATATCAACATATACAGCAGAATGAAATGATGTTCTTCCAGGGCAGCATACAAGACAGAGTCAGTAATGGACCACACAGCAGTGAACATATGGTATATGGTACGTACCGGTGAAGGCAAACATTTGTTTTGTAGATTTTCTAACTGAAAACAAGGGTCCCACTCTACATTAAGTGTCTTGAACAACTGTGTAGTTACACATTAACAACAATGTTACTACTAGTAATGTATACACTGTTTCAGATGGATTACAATAGTGCAACACATGTATCAACTTCACACAGGTGTATTTTGGTGGCTGTAACAGCTTTTTTTTTTTATGTAATTACACATATGTAATTGGGTTTTTTCAACAAAACTTTTCTGACAGAACATGAGGCATTACATGGTTTAAAGTCAAAATTTCGATTCGGTTACCATGCCACAACTCAAGACTACTAGCACAGCTAACTAAATGTTAAGGAACTACAATAAACAATAAAAAGTCTCATTGTAAATACAGCAGTTTACACAGGTGTAATTACACTCACCCGATTACACGTGTAGAGAAAATATGCTGCTACAAGATACACATGTGTAATTACATGAGTAAAAACTGAAGTTGATGAACATGTGTATTTACATAAGCTGTACTACTGTAATAAATCTGTAACAGTGAATACATCCCCAGTAGTTACGTTGTTGTTGCATGTCTTGTTCATGTGTAACTACACAGTTATTAGAGACAATTACTCTAAAATTATGTTCATACATGCATGTCTACATTCATTTCTGCACATTTTAATACACACTTGCTGTTGTTTGCATAATATGACATATTGAAAAAACATAAAATGTGGCCTGTGCGAAAGTTATGGCACATTTTATGTTTTGTTTTTTCTCTGATATGTTAAACTCAAATTTTAAACGCAAATAAACAGAAGGTGTACACTACAATTTGCATATTTTAAGTTTGCTCCCTGTAACGGATGTATATAGTTTCATTTAGAAATCAATGAGACATCATTTGAGCAGGAATATTTAAACTAGAACTTCAAGGCAGGCACAACGTCAT
>JAILXH010087679.1:16322-26807 GCA_023558415.1 Piaractus mesopotamicus | reverse complement strand
GGCTCTGTAGTCTATACAAGGGCGCAGTCCTCCATCTTTTTTCTTTATAAAGAAGAAACTAGAGGAGATTGGGGAATGGCCGGATAAACCCTTGTGTTAAAGCCTCCTGAATGTATACATCTAGGGCTTTCTGTTCTTCTTGGGTCAATGGATACACTCTGGCCTTGGGGAAAGTAGGATTATCTAGCAACTCTATAGCACAATCATATGGCCGATGTGGTGGTAACTTGGTAGCGTTTGTTTTATTGAAAACTTCTCTAAGGTCTAGAAACTCAGGTGGGATTTGAATCGGGGCTTCCTCATTAGGACTTTCTACAGATGTAGATAACATGGAAACTACTGGAGGAATCATACAAGTGAGTAGGCATTTGTCAGACCACTTTTTGATAGTGTGTTCTGTCCAGGAAATCAAAGGATTGTGTGTCTCTAGCCATGGGAGTCCTAAAATTAGTTTGAACTCAGAATGTTCTAAAACTAAAAAAGACAATGTCTCTTGGTGCAGAGCGCTGGTCCATACAACGATGGGAGCGGTGATTTTAGAGATGGTCCCGACACCAACGGGTCCTCCATCTAGCACTGCCACCTTTAACACTTTCTGAAGATTTACCACAGGGATCTTCAGCTGTTCCACTATCCAGGCATGAATGAAGTTCCCCTCTGCTCCAGAATCTAGGAGGGCTGAAACAACAAGAGAATCGGATTGGCAGCAGATACTGACAGGTAATATAAAAGACTTGGAAACCAACCCTTTTGTGGGAACACTCACCACATTAGCACACGGAGTGTACTCCACGTGCTGTCCAAGGGTTGGCGCCTTGCTCTTATGAGGCCTCACTCTACACTCCCTTATCTGATGTCCCGGGTTCCCGCAGTACAAGCAGAGGTTGTTTGTGAGCCTGCGAAGTCTTTCTTCTGGTGTCAGTCGCGCTGAATCGCACTGCATGGGTTCCGTGGCTTCAGGTGATTCTGGCGGGCTTCCTATTCTGGAGAGGATTCTTCTGGGGTTTCTATCAGACTTGTGCTTACGACGATTTTGCAAAAGATGATCCAGTTTGATGGCTAAATCTATGAGTTGATCTAAAGACAAGTCATCATCTTTGCATGCGAGTTCATTCAATATCTCATAGTTGAGTCCTTGTCTGAACATTACTAAAAGGGCTGCTTCATTCCAGCCAGTACTGGCTGCTAGAGTCCAAAATTCAAGTGAATAATCGACCGCTGAACGAGCTCCTTGTTTAAGTTTAGCCAACAATTCCCCACTGATTCTGCCTTCATAAGGATGATCAAAAACCATTTTGAATTCTCTAAGGACTTAGACATATGACAAACAGTGAATCCTATTCCAGCTGTCGGTAGCCCACTCTAACACTTTACCCGCTAACCTTGACACAATGAAGGATATCTTAGCCTGGTCATTACTAGCAGGGGTATTATCAAAAAACACATATATTGGAGCAAAAAGCCTCTACATTTGTCAGGGTTACCCTCAAACTTATCTGGTTTACTAACCGGGAAAAAGTAGTAAGTGTGGTCGACACGGGAGCCAACGGAGTCGCGGTGTTTACTTCAGGTTCAGTCACGCCGAGATTCTGGAGTTGACTACTCAGTTCTTTGACACTGGCGACAAGCTCCGCCAACTGGGACTGTTGTTCAGCTTGCTGATGAGCTAATGTCTCCAGTGAGTGAGTTACCCCGGAAAGAGCCTGCTGATGCCTACCGAGTAGTTGTCCTTGCTCCGTCAATGCCTTTTGGAAAGCTTCCGGATCCGCCATCTGCATGGTAGGCGAGGTATTCTGTAACGTTTGAACAGAAAACAGACGCTCGCAGTTTGAAAACAAAAAGGAAGCTTTACTTGGGGAATCAGGGATGAGCACCGTAGTCAGATAACGAGCATGGGTCATTTCCAGAAAACACAGCAAGATGAGAATGGCTACCATAACAGACAAGGGCAAAACAGGTCGAAGTCCATAGAACAAGCGAAGGGTCAAAATCACAAATCCAAATAACCAGGCAGAAGTACAAAAGGGCAAATCCAAAAACAGAGTCAGAGAAAGCGATACGAATAAAGTCATAACCAGGAAAACCATTAGAAAGAAACCGCTCAGTAGTTTCGTAAAGAAAGCAATACCTCGCAAAGATTCTAACTAAAGCCTGGGCTTAAATACTATCTAAAACAGCTGCAAAGCATTAGTATTCAGACGAACTTGAGCGATGATTGGAGGATGAGGATCTCTCCGGAGTCATGTGACTTTGCTGAGGAGTCTGGGAAATGGAGTTCGTGTCAGAACGCGCAAGCGAGGGAGCTAGCTCCGTCTGATGAGTGGCAGGATGCATGACAGCAACGTTAATATACATTCAGTGTAACTCTTGTTGTCCAGCAGTACGTGATTCGCTGTTTTTCTTCATAAAACCAACAAAAGAACTTGCACTGACGTCATTAACAGGCTGGCGTTGCATGTCAGGCTGAGAGTGCATGTCTGCAGCCAGACCCTTAGATTGGCTAATGCAAAAAATGATGGACAGCTCGTTCTAATCTGCGGTTGGTCAATGCAAAATGTGATTGACGGCCCAGAGTAGTTATGTAATCAGTGGATGCAAAAAATGATTGACAGACTCCCATCCCCAGTTCCGGAGCCCTGTAGCAAAGTGATTAACTAGCTAACCAGCCATCAGCAAGGTATTTTAGCATAGCAATCATAGTTCATCTCTTTTGTTGCATTCCAGCATTTTTTTTCCAATTCCCTTTTTTGTATCACTGCAGCACAGTTATCTAAGCGCCAGTGTATAGATAGCTTGCTGCATGTTGCAAAATGCCAAGGTTAGTTTAATACGTGTGTGGTCTCTATGATTCTTTGGTTAACATACAGGCTATAGAAACAAGACATAACTATACCTGAGACATTTGCTAAGCCTCAGTCAAACTCCTTAGTAGAGAAAACACTGCAAGACACCAGCTTGTTAACTGACCAGAATATGCAAAACTCAGTTCATGATAGAGAAAAAAACTTGTGCATTATCTCTCGTTTTCCACATAGTCAGCATGATCAGCACAGCTTTGATATGCTGGCAGTTTCTAGCATTAAGTTGTTGGTGCAATGAGCTGGTTGAGGGTTCTTAAGCATCATTTGGATAACTGTTACTGTATTCATGTAACGCTATTAAGGGTGCAAGGCTATTTTTGTGCTGAAAACCTTCATACTGAATATTAACGCTGCCCAGATAGGGCTTACACAGCCGTGTAAAGAAGTAAGGAAAGTTGTTTGTGTTTTTGTTTTTATTTGGTGGGGGAGGGGTATTTGAACATATCTTTATCTGATCTTCAGTTTAGCAGTATGTATTAATAAATGCTAGATAATAGAACAAAAAACAATGGACATTTGATTTTGCAATCACCTAATGTAGTACACCACTGACTTCAGTAACTCAAGACCTTTGTTTTTGCGACTACAGTACTGCATTCGCATTTCTGTTTATTTCAATTAGATAAGGGATGACAAATGTTAATATGATGTCACATGTTAAGTGATATTACTTTTTATCTATCAGCATTAAAGACCAGTTATCTATATGTCCAAATATGGTGACAGAGATCTAAGTGAGGAAGGAAAGGCTGCAATCTCAAATCTAGCGGACATGGAATCTCCCAGGGTAACCCCAGACAACTGCAGATGTCTCTTCAACACACGGTAATCATCTTCTATGGTTAAGACGGTTTGAATATTGAGTTCTCATTCTAGCTGTGTTTTTTGTTCACAGCACTGGTTACTAATAGGAGGGACAGGGTATTCTCTGGAGACATTTGTTGATCGTGCTCCTAACAGCCCTCCATTATACAATGTTTCAACTATTCCTTGCCCTGACAGCTCAGATAACTGTGCTGCAGTGATATAAAAAGGGGAATCAGATAAAATGCTGGAATGAAACAGAAGAGATGAACTATGCTTGCTGTGCTAAAATACCTTGCTGATGGCTGGTTAGCTAGTTAATCACTTGGCTACAGGACTCCGAAGCTAGCTAGTATGGCAGTCAAATTGAAAACATATGTGAGCTAATACAATCAACTATTATCCAAAGCCTGCATGTTATATTGTCTTGTTATAACCTTCTCAAAAAAATTAATAAATAAATAAAAAATAAATAAAAAATGAACATTATCGACTCACCTGGCACTGCGTCGATGCACTCAGTCGAAGCGCCATTAGAGGCGGGTACCAACAGCTTTCCAAAGCTGTGAGTGACAGCAACCAATCAGGGTTGTAATTGGATAAATCAAACTCGCTTTCTGATTGCTTCAGACAAACAGAAATGGAGACGTGTACGTGCATTAGTACTACCACACTGAAAAACTCCCACTGCCACACTTAGAACTTTGAACTTTTAAAGTGATTTTATTGTCTGGCTTAATATAAATCATTTGAGTAGTAGTGATTCACACATTCACAACATTTTGTTGACAAATACCATACTTTTTTCCACTTTCAACAATTCTTTCTATGTATTAAAAATATTTTTATGCATTTGTGAATCTGAATTATTATTGTTTTTTTGGTTTCATATTTGCACATTCCAAATCATTTGTGGATCTGGATCTTACATGTATGTAGTTGCTCAAAAACAACCGCAAATTTCAGTACATTTGTGAATATTGTTTTACAAGCTCAAAATCTTTTTGACCCTTTTTTGACTCCATTCAATGCTGTTATTAGGCTGATCACCAGCAACACCAGCATATGCTGTGTTTTGAATGTGGATATGGTCATATGGACAGTGTTTCTGCAAAATATCTTTCTGTTTGGGTCTTTGGGCTTCTTAAGGGCTGGCTTATGATTCCTCTGATTGTCTCCATCCATCTTATCGCTCGCCGTCCGTTATACTAGACGTTCAATTGAGGTAACTGTGTATATAGTATATGTATATATTTATGTATATAAACAGGGCTGGATTGGGACTTGTTTTACATGAGTTACATGATGTAAATCAGCCCACCCCAAAGGGGGTATTTTAACCCCTAAATTACTACAGATGAATACTTGGATGTAACTTTTGTAGTTTGCCTTAACGTTCTTGTGCTTATGTGTGTGAGTTTATTCATTAGCTCACAGTAATGCCCACTAGGAATTCTCCCCACTTTCCCGATAGTAGAGGGACAAAGACCCTTAAAAGTTGATAGAAGTCTCCCCAAGGTAGAACAAAGCACAAACATGTTTGTATTTAACTTTGATATCTTTAGTTTGTTAAATGGATGCATAAAATATCTTAATGCAAATGTTTATTAGGCCTTAATAGGCATTATTAAAAGTTTATTAAGCCTGCAGCACCTACCAGCCGGCTAGGTGCAGGTGTACAAGGGCTTGTGTGACAGGCTCTAGCGGCTGTCATTGGGGCCCGGGGGATGGGCGCATGCCACACTCATGCAATATTAATAATAATATTACTATTAATAATAATAATAATAATAATAATAATAATAACAAACTTCTCCCTGATCACACATTCTGTCATATTAATAATCTATTGTTTATTTTTCAGAAACTATTCTGTTGTTTAACTGGTATTATGGAGGCTACATAAAAGTAGGTATTGTCAGTAAATGGATTCAGTAATTAAGTTATAGTTTCTCTCATGACAATCAAAGAAAATGTCTTAATCAGTCTGATCACAGCAAAATTCAGTAAGTTTCTCATTGGATCATATATGAACAGTCCTAGACTAAAGTCTGTTAGATGGTTGTCCATATCTATGAAGCAGATGTGCTAAATTAAAGTCTGATCAGGCCAGAAGTGTAAGAGATTAGACGTTAAATATATAAAGGCATCAGTTAAAGGGTTAATTTCTGTGAAAAATGTTAACATGTTGTTGAACATTTGTGAGCAAATTGAAGACATTGCATTTATTAAAATCATCCAATAAAAAGAGCATCTGTCGAAGAGACCCAAACTTCGCAATGGTCTCTGCTGTACCTCTGACTTTGCTATACCTCCAGATTGAGATCTGGGAAATCTTTTGGCCAGGGAAACACCTTGAAGTCTTCATTATGCTCCTCAAACTGTTGCCAAACGATGTGTGAGGTGTGGCAGAGCGCATTATCCTGCTGAAAGAGGCCACTGCCATCTGGGAATACCATCACCATTAAGGGGTGAACCTGGTCCACAACAATGTTTAGATATGTAGCACCTGACATCAGGGTTTCCCAGCAGAACAATGCCCAGAGCATCACACTTCCTCCACATGGTGCGTCCCAGTGCCATCACCTCCCCAGATAGGTAGGCTACACACAGCTACCTGGCTGTCCACGTAATGTAAATGAAAACGAGAGTCATCAGAGAGGGTGACCTATTTCATTATTGCATCCAGTTCTGATGTTCTTGTGTCCATTGTAGGAGCTTTTGATGGTGGACAGGGGGGGTTCAGCAGGGGCACTCTGACTGGTCTATGGCTACACAGCCTCATATGCAGCAGGGTGAAATGAATGTGATGCGTGTTGTGGCACATTCCTTGAGTAACTATCATTAAAAAAAATTGTGTGACTTAGTAGCCCTTCTGTCAGTTCGGACCAAACAGGATAGACTTTGTTGCCCTCGGACATCGATGAGCCTTGGGCCCTATCGCCAGTTTGTCCCTCCTCGGCCCACTGTCGATAGCACCACACAAGCTTTGGCATTTTGGAGATGCTCCGACCCAGTCATTTGGCCATATTAATTTGACGCTTGTCAAAATCACACAGGTCTGGTGCCTGGCCATTTCTCATACATCCAACATCATGACTATGAGAACCGACTGTTCGATTACCAACTAATATATACCAGACATTGACATGTTACTATTGTACTAATACTATTGTTATAAGATAATCAAGATTATTCGCCTGATTTGTGAGTGATCATAATGTTAAATGGTTTAAACCGTGTGTGGTGATCAGTTCTGTGTTTACCAAAAGAAAAATGATGCGATTTATTATTATTTCAACCTCAAACTTCTTGGCCTTGGCTCATTTTCTGTGAGGAACATATAAACGAATACATTTTCAATTACTTCACACTGTACAACCCCCCCCACACATTTATATTACACCTGGAGGAGGCTGGTGTCCCTTCAGCCTGACCGACACAACAACCATCTGCAGAAACTGAAGTAATTTTGAGATGCTGTTGCACACGTTATGTCTGACATTCTTACCTTGACCAACTATAATGTGTGTGTGTGTGTGTGTGTAAGAGAGAGAGAGAGAGAGAGAGTGACAGAGAGAAAGGAAGATGTGAGAAAAAATTCCTGATCAAAATATTTTCATCGTTCTTGGTTGTGGCCAGTAGCAACGAAAAGAAGAGCTGCGAAGAGTGTGGACCCAAGATGGACAGAAGGACACAGCATACATGCATCATGTGCAAGAAACACATATGCAACACACACACAGTAAAACTCTGTCCCTCGTGCTGTAAAGGCTGGCATGAGTAGACTATGTGTTCAATGGGGCTGGTGTATAATATATGAACTATGAGGGGTAAATGGTAAATCTTAACCATATATGCTGTCTTTATTGCTTGTAATTGGGATAAAGTAAACCTCTGGCATTTTCACATAAATGGTTATGGCTGCATTGATTTTAAAACCTAATAACGCGGTGTGTCCACCAGACCCGCAAACATTGACTGAGTAACAAAAATATGAAAACCACACAAGGGTTAACACATTTACAAATTAAATGACAGATATATAATGACTACCAAAAAAAACAAAAAAACAACAACAACTGTGCTGATGTTTCATGCTGAAATAATTTTCTTACTGTCATGTCACATTTAGATTTTCGTATTTTCTTTATTTTATTTTTCATTAATCATAGTATATATTAAATGATAAAGAACTATTATATTCTAAATGTCTGAATCTATATCTAGATTTTATGTCTGTCATTTCAACTAATACAGCCCTATGGTATTTTTCTGGGTCAGTCCAGGTTTGATTTGAGAAGGAATTAAGGAATTAATGTGTGAAGATGAAATGTATAATCCAAAAACTTTAAACATTAAGTTGTTGTTATGATCAGAAAACAAGGCCGAGTACAAAATAATAACATGTTTTGGTGTCTGGAATCATTATTATGTGAACAGCACAAAAAATGCTTTACAGGTTTAATATAGAATTTTTAAGTAAAAAATGTCTATGGAATATGTATGTTTAAGGACCTGAATTTAAAAAACAGACAAAGATATTGGTATTATCTTTTCTCTGTGACATAGAGTATATGTTTGTGCACAGTCATTCTAAAGTTGGCCATATTCTGATTTTAACTCTCTGAAATATAAAGGATGCAGACACTGTTCCTTTATGCCAGGCCTGAATTTGCTGTGATTATTAAATGTACTGCTATGACCTTAAATGATGTAGGAGTTACATTCAGATGCCTAGTATGTAACCGCTACACTATTAATGTGGAACAGAAATTTGAGAAAGAAATTAATTAACGAAAGAAATGAGTTAACATCAGCCTTGAGAGATTAATGTACCGAATCTGGCAGAGTTCATTATTTCTTTTCCATTGCTGATGTAGCAGTTTTCAGACGTCACTCATGTGAAGATGGACAATAGAAGCAAGAATGGCAAAAAACTAAATGTGCCAGCAAGAAAACAAGAATGAAAAAGCTACTGAAGGAGAAGAAGGACATATCCGAGCACTTGGGTAGTGAGAAATACTAACCTTAACTTACTTACAGCATTAGTTTATAGCTTATTGACTGTCATGATTATGTCACATTTGCCAGTTTTCATTCTATCACTAGCCACTGAAGTTATCTCAGCGTAGCATATAAATGATAAATTAGAGAAAAAAAATGAACAACAGAAAAATGTGCAGAATTTTAGAAAAATTTATTTTGGACAAAGGTAATGCTGTGTATGTGTGTTTGTGTGTGAGTAGCAACAGAAACAATTTGGGGTGAGCTGATTTGCATCATGTAACTCGGTTTGATAACAAGTCCCAATCTGACCCTGTTTCTATACATATATATATAGTTGCAATTAAAATTCTACAACGCCCGTTGCAAATTAGGCAAAATTTACAAACTTTCAGGTGTTTGCAATAGACCAATCATCAAAGAATAATTTAAATAGCTCAACACAACTGATATAACATGTGGTTTCTCCAAATTAAACACTAAATATCAGTTTTAATGACTGCAGTCTTAGAATTAATTCAAACCCCTGAATACAACCCTCATAAGAGCTAGTTGCAATTAAAATTCTACAACCCCCATTGCAAATTAGGTTTATTAGCAAAATTTACAAACTTTCAGCTGTTTGCAATAGACCAATCAAAAAAGAACAATTTAAATAGCTCAACACAACTGATATAACAAGTTTCTCCAAATTCAACACAAAATGTCAGTTTTAATGACTGCAGTCTTAGAATTAATTCAATTAATTCAAACCCCTGAATACAATCCCTCATAAGAGCACACATTTGCAAATCAGGTGTTGTCTCAAGCACACCTAATGCAACTAATCAAGGGCTTCATTAGTTGCATCAGGTGTGCTTGAGATAAAACACGTCAAATACCTGGATGGGGTTAGGGGTTTGTTGACTGTGAAATTTGATTGCATGTTAGAAATATAGCTAAGTCAAGAGAGTTGTCCAAAAAGTTAAGAGAAGAAGTCATTGCCTTGCACAAACAAGGATACAAAAAGATAGCAAAGGCACTGAATGTTCCAAGAGATCCAGTGGGAAGCATAGGTCACAAGTTCAAAGTTAAAGTAATACTGGCTACACTACTTGGACATGATAAAAAAAAAAGAGAAGGCTATCACCCGCTGCCACCAGATTCCTGAGGGGCAGGTGGTCAGAAACCCTCGAGTGACTGCAGAAGACCTGCAGCAAGATTTGGTGACAGCATGCACTGAAGTTTCAGTTTGCACTGTAAGCTGCATACTACATGCTGAAGGTCTCTAGGCCCAAATTCCTAGACGTACACCTCTACTGATCCAACAGCACAATAAAAATGGACTCCAATAACCATATAAATAAGCCACAGATGTTTCGGGATTCTTTTCTGTGGATCGATGAAACAAAACTGGTTCAGCAGTATCTCTGGAGGAGGAAGAATGAAGAATACACTGAAAAGTATATTCTGCCTAAAGTGATGTGATTCAATGATGCTCTGGGGCTGCTTTGCTTCCTCTGGCACTGGAAACCTGCAGCGTGTGGAGGGTAAGATGGATTCGATAAAGTATCAGGAAATCCTAGGAGAAAATTTCATGCCCTCTGTGAGTAATTCTCTGAGACTCAGTAGTTATTGTTTAGTTAATAGTAAACTACCCTAATCATTAGTTCACTATTACCTACTGAGTAGTTAACTAGTAGTCCTTGGTAGTTAAGAGTAGTTACTTAAGTGTTAATGCAGCACTACTCAGTCGCTCCTGCTTAGTTCCTGATTAGTTACTTATTAACTACGAAACAGTATTGTAAAGTGTTACCATCTTTTTTTTTTATAA
>JAILXH010087483.1:0-20103 GCA_023558415.1 Piaractus mesopotamicus | reverse complement strand
AAAAAAAAAAAAAAGGAAAATAGATAAAATAGAAGATAGCATTGCAATCAAAGAAAGAACCTTCTGGTGTTCTTGGAATAAATGACTTGCCGCACCAGAGCCCAGACCTCAGCATCATTCAATGTGGATTGCTTGGATTGTGAAAAGCAGAAAATACAATCAGATCAATCATGATTGAACTTTCGAGATGTGTTAAAATATCCCTACAGATTTCTTTGAAAAGGTGAAAGCAAGTCTCCCCAGAAGAATGGAAGGCACAGCATAGATGCTAAATACTGAAAAAGTTTAAATTTAATTATTGAGTGTAACATCTGTGTAATTTTCAGTTTAATGTTTATTTACATTTTTTCCCTGAAATTTAAAAAAGGATAACTCAATCTCTGTTTTATTACTAAAAAATGTTATTAAAAAATAGATAAAGGGTGGTTTCTGACTTTTGTATAGTTGTATACTGTACCATGGTTTGACACTGAAGTGGTATGTTTTGGTTTGTTGGCCTACTTTTGAAATTACAATTTTATTGTCCAATTTCATTTTATTCGATGATTTTCGGCTACCAGATGCTTTAAATTAAGGAAGGAAAACCACATTGTTTTTCAGTTTCTTCTGTTTTTTTTCGACTGCTGGCTCCAGTTTTATAGAAGGCGCAGTGCCGACCATTTCTGGAATACTTCTGCTTTTACACCAGTCAAATGGCAAGTGAAACATGTATTAAGAGTTTTTTGCATGTGCTGCCAGTGGCATGCCATTCAAGGCAAGAAACTGAAGCACAGTAGCTGTGCGCTCCCATTTCATGTGCGGGTAGTTTAGCAGTGTTTTAACAACAGGCTAGTTTAGCTGCAGCCAAAACAATGACGTTGCAGATATTTTCATTTTGATTTTTCACTTTAAAATAGTTCCACCCTGCAGACATGTTTTTTATGTAACAGTGTGAACAGCAAAAAACAAATTGAAACGGTTTCAATTCTAATTTGGGCCACTTTGAAGTGGAACTGAAATCCAGAACGTATCCAATACGATGCGATCTCTGTCTGAACATCCAGATTGAAATTCACACATCCATCTCAGTCTTCATTACATTCACGAGAACAGACCCTTTATGGCAATGTCATCAAAACGACCATTGCTATTGTTACGCTTCACACCTTTTGTTTTGGAAAATAAGTGAGACAAGCATGAACAGTCTAAGCAAATAACTTTGCCATATTCCATCTAGAGAAATCAAACTAACAGCTATTCAAAACCATGTTTCAAGGACATTTAAAAATGAGAAAGGAGCAAAAAATTTAAAGGAGCCTTACAGGTGAAGACTATCTAGTATATAATCGGCATTTTGACACTAAGTTGGTGAGTTGGCTTGCGGTTAGCAGTTCATACTTCTATCAGCTATAACTCTGTTATTTAGTAACATACACCTGCAAATATTGGTGCGTTTTGTTTGTCCTTATTTGTGAGATTCTTCATGCCTAAATCTGCCAGTGTTACATTTCAGCGATTTATTTTCTAAAGTTTATGATTTCAAAAGTTTCAAAATGAATGAAATCTGGTTCACCAGGCTGATCTGTAAAAATTTCACAGTCCTGAATTTGTCTGTCTGTGATTTATGTAGACTGCAAGTAAGGAGAGTGAGTGATTTTTGATACAAAGGGAAAATATATGAAAATGTGTTTGATTTAGCAGAGCTGGATTTGTGAAAATTTCACAAACATAGTTCGGAATATTTCATTGCTCCATCACGGAGATGCTTAGTGTAAATAGTGCAGTTTATCAGACTTGTTTTAGTGATTGGATTACTCTTCAGGTGTGGAGAGCTTTTACTGAGCTGGGAAAATCTGCACTTGTAAGCTGGAATTCATTACAGGAAAGTCTAAAACTTCACACTCTGGTGTCACATGAACTTTTTAAACGTTCAGTCTCTAACCACCTCCATACAGCCTGCACCTGTTTTATTTGATTGTACTTAACTTTTAATATGATTTACGATATGTCTTAGCTATTGATTTACTATTTATTATTTTTATTCCTTTTTATTTATTTTGTTAGTATTTTTTAATTTATTTTATTATTTTTATTTTATTTTTGTCAGTGTATTGATTTATATCTTCTATTTCTTTTTATTTCATTAGTCTGTTTTCTATTTATTTTATCCTTGTCTGATCTGTTACTTATTAAGTTATTGTATTGTAATTTTAATGGTTTATTGTTTTAATGTTTTATTGGTACTTTTATTATTTAAGTTTACTATAATGATTTTTATGTCTTTATTATAACTTAAATAATCATTTCATTTTTTTTTTTTTTACTAGCCAACTTCTCAATCCCTGATTTCTGTATTGCTCAGCTACACTGTAAATGTGGGTCTCCCTCAATGTCAGAGTTTAAATAAAGGTTGGTTGATTGATTGATTGATTTGATTATCTGATTTGTGACAACTTTCACAAAGAGATGGCAGTGCATTTGATTGAGCCTCTGTTTGATTGAGCCTCTGTCATTTAGTACAGTAAAGTCTCATGGTCCAGCGTATGGAGCTGTATGGAGCAATCATGTACACCTAGCTTTGTCAAAGTTTTCACAAATCCAGAGCTGCAAAATGAAACACATTTTCATAGATTTTGGTGTAATTTGTAACGAAAATAACCTGCCGAAGTGTAAAAAAAAAAACAAAAAAAAACCTTATGTCACTTACTTTAACCTGGTTTCATTCATCTGAGTGGTCAATTTTTGAAGTTCTAAGCTTTAAAAAAAATACATCCCAGATGTGTAACATTTATTTTTGGCATGGAGAATCTGAATTCACATATCAGTACCCACAAAATTTACGTTACTGCATTATCGAGTTATAGCCGATCAAACGTGGAATCGCTAACCACAAGCAAACGTTACTGTGGTCACAAACTCAGTGCCAAAAAGGGTGAGTTAGTCTACCTTCGTTAGCATTTTTTTGTCACAGCTGATAAACAAAAGACTGAGCTTCCTTTATCTGTTTGATCAGCTTCCACATTTAAAATAAGCACAGAAATTAACCTTTTTTTTTTCTTTTTTCTATAAACTTTGTCCAGTGTGGTCTGGTTTAGTGTCTGCCATTTGACTTTTACGTGTGCAGACTGCTGCTTTGAACTTTGAACATCTTTGAACAAAGCCCGTTTTCATGATTTTCTTCTGTTATCTGTAGTTTTTTGTGATGTTTTAACAATGAAATGGCAGAGAAATACATAATTATATATTATAATTATATATTATTATATGAAAATGTATGCATTAGATACATAAATTTTGATATAATAATATATGGCTGACTTTCAAGACTCAGTGTTTTCCTGCAATTGTACTTTACAGGTGTGGCACGATATAAGGCACAGGAGAAATTTGTCCACCGAGTCAACAAAAATGACTGTGCCGACCTGGGGCATAACTAGAACTTTCAGATTGGAGTGACCAGGGAAGTAATTTTATTGAGGAGCACAAAAAGGAATGTGATAGAGATTGAATATAGCCATTAACATATGCCTGGATCTGCTCCAATCCCAAACCGGTTTGGATTAGGACATCCCTGCGTATATACATCCTTCTTTGTTATTTCTCTTCACCCTGCTTTCCATGTGGTACTATAAACTCAAACATCTGTATCTTTGTGCCCCTTTTTGCTCCCACTCCCACTGCCACTGTGTGTCAATCTGATAACAGCCTTAATCTGATCTAAAAAACTCTGATACAAAGGATCCCCGTGGCATGACATGTATGGTTTGTCCGCTTATACCCCATTCAAAATTACACACAGTTGAAATGGCAGCCATATTAACCAAACTAACCACAGTAGTTGTTGGGAGAACCTTTTTTTCTTTTAATGCAGAGTCTATTAATGATACATTTACATTTTCCACATTGAAGTGCCCGGAAAACATACTGTTCTAAAAATGAAGAAATAATTATTAGAATTATTTAAACCATTAAAATGTTGTTCAAATTGTAAATTTGTTGTTAAATGTGGTAAGTGTTAGGTCAAATTATTCTGTTTTATTAAAGGTGGTTGAATTTTTAGTTCAGCCCTTTACCATTCAGAGTTGTGGAGGCCATGGCCTGTTGCTTGCATTATTATATCTGTTAAAAATGAGATGTTTTTAGCTCCTAAGGCAGCTGTCTCTCCCCACGTTCACCCGAACAAATGAATAAGTATTTTCAATAGTATCAGGAGAATGGTGTTTCTCTCTGGAACTGATGCAGAAACATGCATCACTATATTTTACTGTGGTTTTGTTGTTCCAGTCCTGGATCTTTGGAGTGCTTTGAAGCTAGCATCCTCTTGAAGCAGCAGTATAATACAAATTAACTCATCCTGCTGTCTAACTGTAAATGATCTTGCACTTCCATTTTTCCATTCAGTGGTTGCTGTGGGAGTAACCCCAACCGCCACACCCCCGCTTCCACACATACCTCTTTAATTCTTCCCTGTGACCACAGTGCTGACATGATCATGTTGCCATAGTTTTCAGTCAGACAATCGGACTTGTTGTGTGCGTGAAGCTATGTTAAGCCTGTTGTATCACAGTGGGTTTGTGTCCCAGCACTGCCTGTCTGCCTGGCCATTCCCTGAACACCTCATTTGGTGCTGATGTTATTTGTTCCACATATCTTTTTCACATGCTCTGTCTTTGTTGTCTCTGTATGTGGAAGCTGCTTTCCATTAACTAAGTGTCTTGCTCGTTCTCCCAAATTGTAGCCTTGTTCCTTCTCTCAGCCTGTCTTTATGCACAAAACAATGTTGAGAAGCCTGTTTGCATTCAATTCGTCCAGGAGAGGAACAATGCTCTGGGTCAGAAAGCTCTGTGGTGAGCCCTAGATCATTTGAGAATGCTGGAACGTAGGTAATGGCAGGACTTTAGCTGAGGTCAGGGTTTAGTGTGAGTCTGGAGAGAGTTTAGGAGGATATTCTACTTCCTGAATGTCCCCCGGGACTGGGCAGCAACTGTGTCACAGTAGCAGTTGCCAAAGCACTGCAGATGATGTTCAAAATAACATACACATGCAAACAGTGTTCTTGACAACACGTATACATGGACACAGTGATTGGCAGTTCTTCACACAGTAAGTATTGGAAATATTGATATGCTTTATTATCTCTGTAGGGCTCAAGTCAGGGGGCAGAGATAATAAAGCAGATTTTATTTTTGGTTGACTTATTTTATTTTGCATGTTGAAAGTCCCATCTTTAGCAGAAATGCAGCCTTTTGACAAAGACATTCTACCTATGTACATTTAAAATTTCACATTGCAATTGATCTTTACAAGGGCCTCAGAATCACTGGAAGTGCAGAAGCATCAAAATCCAGTACCACAATTTACAACAATGGGCTCTTAGCTATGGAGGACTGTTTCTGTCATTTTGAACAAAAACAAATAGACATAACCTGTGTAAGTCTTTTTATCTAGAATTCTCATTTGTTTCTTTTTTACCTTGTAAGCACCATTTTCTTCAGGAAATGCATATATAGCATAAGCATAATCCAAGCATAATTTTATCACCTGTTTAAGATGTTTTTTGAACATTTTACAGTGTTCCTAATCTTTAATTGCCCCTATCCCAACTTTTTAAAAATACGTTGCAAGTATCAGTTTCAGAATAACTGCATATTTACAGAAACAAAGTAAGTTGACAAGTTAAAGCATTGCAAATCTTGTTTTTGTACTGTTTTTGTTGAAGGCCCTGCACAGTTGTTTTCTAAAATCTGTGAAAAATAAATATTTCCACGAACAATATTATATGTTGGTTACCTTCTAATTTTGTCCACCAAAAGGACATTAAATTGTGTTTTCTCCTTTTTTTTCCTTTTCTATAGCCTTTTACTGTTCTGCTGTGGGGGCGTGGACCTTAGCAGATTGATTGACAGCTTCTCTGTCAAACATAACCACCTAGTTAGACAGTATGGTTCAGGCTGGAAATCGAATCATGTAAATGCAGTCTTCCTTGCATGAACCTGAAGAGAGAGATTCTGAACAAGAACCTGGCCCTGAACCTGCAAATTGCAGTCTTGTAGCAGCTTCTCGAATTATCCAGTTCCACCTTAAATGATGCAGCAGTTACATTCTGGTGCCTGAGGCTTTTTATTCAACTTTTATTGTTCCACTTTAAATGGTTCAGAGCCAGAATGTAACTGCTATACCATTTAAGGTAGAATAGGAAAATTCAAACAAGAAGTTGGCAAATAGAAAGCTAATTTCAGCCTTATATTGTCAACTGTAAATTTGTAGCTCCAAAATGTAGAGAGTAAAAATTCTCCCACTTGCATTCAAGAACTGACCATTTGTAAATGTGTGCCATCTCCTAGCAACTAGCTATAACATTTCATCATGATGAGCAAGGGGGAGTGTGTGAAGAGTGGTAGTCAGTTGATTTCACAGTTCGTCAATGTACAATATACGGTAGCTTATGATTCTTTCTGGTCAATTAGTGTTATCTAAACGGTGGTTAGGGGGCAGTATACAAAAAAGAAAAATGTAAAAATTTTAAGCACTCTTCAGTGCCCAATGGTTGTTGGACTGAAGCAGAAGTATGAAGATAATGACATACTTCCTGGTTATGCAACAACTTACTTTGAGTAAGTAGGGAAAATACTGTGCTGGACCTTTGAAATGTGAGTCAACATAGATTTACAAATCACTGCTTTGTTTTTATTTGAATTTTACCTCTGCTAAACCTTTTCAGGGTCCAAGCATGTGGTGTAGGGGCCCTATTGGAATTGTCAAAATTTTTCTTATTATTGGGGGTCCAAGCACGAAGTGCTTAGAACCCTATTGGAATTTTGAACATTTTTCTTCTTATTATTAGATTATTGTTCTTTTTCTTCCCTGAAACGGAACGCACAGACCAAACTGTAAGTCCTACAGACATGAAACTTGGTATATAGGTAGTACTCCCTCCCGCTACTCAGACGCATGACATCAGCCCAATCGGCCTGAAGGGAGTGCTATTGCGCACCACAATGCGTTCGGGCCTATCTTTTTTTCCTGATTTTTAGGGGCCAAACAGTCAACTTAGCAATTTGGACCACTTAGCTCCGTCTACTAAAATTGCAAAATAAGCGAAACCTACTTTTGCGAACTAGTCCTACAGTTTTCGCCTGATCCTCATGTATTTGGTGTCAAAAAATTCAGAAGAGCCTGAACCTCAAAAATTATCAAATAAATGTTGATTTTTCTATACAATATGGCTGCCATATTGGGCTTCATTATGGCATACATCAAATCAAAGGGGTGCTTTTCAAACGCAGCTATGTGAGGAATGTTGCCATTAGTCACGTAGTTTTGACATTTATGTTGACAATCTCTTGGATGTTGTACAAACCAGTGTAGATCATGAATATAAACCTATATTATGTTTAAATATCTCTGCTAATTGTTTATGGCAAATGAAAGCCTTTTGATGAACTGACTTCCTGTCAGTTATATTTAATCTGCCTAAAAATTAGGCCCAAACTTTGGCTTAATGGGCTAAAACTGCAGAAGGGCTCATACTGCTGTTTTGTGCTTGAACCCGCTCATTGCTGCTTGTGGCTATATTTTCTTATTATTATTCTTTTTCTCGGCTAAAACGAAATGTGGAGCAAAAACTGTAAGACCCAGAAACACCAAAATTGACATCAAGGTACAGCAGGTGTGAGATGACTCAGCCAAGAAAAATTACACTCATTGGCCTCTTGGTGGCACTATAACGTTTTGCCCTATAACTCCTATACATTTTTTTTCCTGATTCCTTGGGTCAAAACAAACAAATCTGTATAACTTTTCTGAACTAGACCTATAGTTTTCACACAATCCTCATGCTGGTGTCAAAAATTCAAAAAAGCTCCTCTATGCCAAAAGGGCCCTTTATGAGTGCATTGGGCCTCATTATAGCATACATATCAAAGGGTTAAATATAGAGAACCCAAACCACTGTGCATCTATGTTGACAATCTCTTGGATGTTCTACAAAGCTTTGTAGATTAGTACATATGAATGTAAACATACATTATGTTTAAAGACCACTGCTCATTGTTTGTCAATTGAAGGCCTTTTAATAAACTGTCTTCCTTTCAGTTCTTTTCTCTCTGCATCTAAATAAGGCCCAAACAGTTAGGCCTAATTGCCTCAAAATGCAGACAGGCTCAGTCCCGCTCATTGCCCGCTGATTTGGAATTGGGTTTGTAATTGAAATTGATTTTTAGGGGTCAAAACACCGCAGGTGCCGAAACCCTGTTGTTTTTGCTCAGATTTTTCTTATTATTATTATTATTATCACTAGGGTCCAAGCACACAGTGCATAGGACTGTGTTTTAACTTGCCCAGACCAAACCATAGAAACATGAAACTTACTCAATAAATAATTGAAACAAGGAGGTGGTCATAATGTTATGCCTGATCAATGTATGTTTACTTAGACAATTGGTG
The DNA here is from genome assembly GCA_023558415.1 of Piaractus mesopotamicus. Lineage (NCBI taxonomy): Eukaryota > Metazoa > Chordata > Actinopteri > Characiformes > Serrasalmidae > Piaractus > Piaractus mesopotamicus. Next base: position 11,679 of record JAILXH010087483.1, on the reverse strand, counting down.
TCATTTAATGCAGCACAGTATTCCAAACAACTTTGCAATTACAAGTGTATTAAAAATGCATAGTTGTTTTATAACTGCACTTTTCTGACTAGTTCCTGAGTTTTATTCCTATCTTTTCAAAATTAGTTTTGAAATGCGTTTTTATTCAACATGGTCTCTCTCTCTATTAATTAATCTTTGTGGCCTTGGCATTTATAACATAAATTGCTATAATTCAAAAGAACTTGGTCAAAAAGTCAAAAAGGCTTGTATAAGTTGAGTATCTGATGAAGTCTGCAAGATTGGTCTTTAGGGGGGGCTATAGCACTCAAAACATATGTAAAATCTTTAAAAATCCCTTTACAGTAAAATTATGAAGTACACCAACAAATAATTCGTGTCGTGTGGTTCAGTTCTCTTTCCTGAATATCTTTGCATTCACATGTTATGTCAGAAATTGAACTGCTTGTCTTGTATTTTAACTTCTTCATTTAAACAATACAGCATATAATACCAAGATGAAAAGGTCCAAAAAAAAATCTTGTTAAAAGAAGTTGGAAAAAAACTTGAGCATCTTTGTTGAAGGCCTATGATTAATAATAACATATCAAGATATTTTGATGGATTCTGACTCCCTTTCTCCTATCTCCTTTATGCCAAAAAGGCCCCTTCTGGGTGAATTGGTCCTCAGTAAGATATGCATATCGAAGGATTCAACTTTGAGATCCAGACAACTTTGCACATACAGCTATGTCAGAAATTAAAAAGTTGTGTTTTTGACTTCTTGTTGAAATATTTTACATGCAATACAGCTAATTTGAATTTCATCTTTAAAGGGCACTGCTCATAACTTGTGCCATGTGAAGACCTTTTAAAAAACTGAATTTCTTTCACTACTTATCCTCTCTCTGTAAGCAAAGCCCAAACTGCATTAGACCTTGTTAGACTTTACTGGCCCGAACTGGCCAAGGCCTTACTGAGCTGTTAGTGCTTGGACTCGCCCATTGCCACTTGCAGCTACATTTAGGGGTCCAAACATTGTGTGTGCCTGGAACCCTATCACTTTTGCTAGGATTTATTTTCTTCTTTTTATTCTTTTTCTTACCAAAAACTGATTGGGGAGAAGACACTGTGATTCTTATGTCTACGTAATCCTTGGTTTAATCTACATAAAAACCTCACTGGGTCTCTAGAGCACCTCCCCCATATTTCCCATCATAATTGGCAAAACATGTGACATCTCCATTTTTGTATCAGTCTGAGTTTTTAATATTCTCAAAATATTGGTCTCAAAATGTCCAGGGGAGTCTGAAGGTCAAGAATTATAAAAAAAAAAAAAAAAAAAAAGGCATATTTGTAAACAGTATGACCCCCACATCACAGTTAAGTCTAGCTCTCATTAAACTTTTCTATTTTGATTTTGTGGAAGCCCACCACATTTGATACCGATTATTTAATAAGGGGTGCTGCAACAACCAAAAATCTGTTTCTCAGAAACCACTTGGCCAATTGAGCTGAAACTTTGCATGTTTCATTAGACAAGGCTTGGAACTAAAGTCTGCAGGGTTGAGCAGATCACCAGGAGCAAATTTGGGCTGTCCTGCCCTAGGGCAGTCATCATTAAACTACTGACAGAATTAAATATCTGTATTTTTCCAGATGCGTTGCTTGTATTTGAATGAATCTTGTTCTGTTAGAGCTGTGTTACGTGTTTACAATGTATTTTTTAAATGTTAAAAATGCTTTAGAAAAAAAAAATTCAATTATTAAATAGCTGTCATTATCATTATTATTATTTTTTTATAATTTTCATTTGGAGTGTTCCGAGCTACAGAAAGCACAGTCTGTGTTTTATTTTATGTATTTTTTTGCTTTGAGGAGCTGAGTCAACATTGTGATGGTTAGCCTCACCTCACCTGTATTTCAGCAGTGAACAGATTTGCGTTACAGTTGAAAGAAAACTGTGTGTATGCCTAAGTTTAGTTATCAGTGTTGGAGAGTGTGCCCTGCCTGATGTCTAGACTTGTGCCTTATTAAGTTAGTGGAGTGATAAAAATGATGAATATATCTGAGTGTTTTCTTCTTTATCTGTACACATTCCCATATTAATGCCTCTATGAATCTACTCTAAAACTTGCCTAATCCCTCACTGATTGAAATATGTGAGCAGTGAGATAATGTGTGCTTGGTCTCCATCTGAGTTGTGAAAACTAGAAGGGTGTTAACAAAAAAAGAGGTTAGCATATATGAACAGTTAATGAATACGAATTACTAGCTTTAAGCTGATACTGTATGTCAAAATATTCATTAGGGCTAATATATATTGTTCTTTTCAACTTCGTTCAATTTATACTTCTAGCTATTCTTATTTTGTCTCAAAAATAGCTGAGGTTGAAATGTACTATAAAACACTACCTATCTGGTCTGTCACGAGTAGTATCAGTTTTGCATTTGAAATTTGAATTGGGCTAAAAATTCTAAAAAGCCTAAAAATCAGAGAACGGATGACAGCCAGGACCTTGTGTTGGACATTTTAGTTGCCAGTTTAGTCCTGCAGTCATTGGCAGGCACAGTGTCTGTCGTGTTGTGTTTTTCTTTATGTCCAGATTGGTAGTGTCAGCGAATAGTCACTTGTTTTGTGTGTTTGAAGTGAGGTAAGGGGTCACTGTTATGGCACCTTCTTCAGAGTCGGGCCTGGCTACAGGGGCTCCAAAATTTTCTGTTCTATAAACAAACTGGTTTCACATGGGTGAGGTGCATGTTGCCTGCTACTCACATACCGTTTACACGACTTTACCACATCCTATGGAGTAATAGACCGCAGAGATCTGGGGAATTATGTCATTTCCAGTTTCTTGCTCTCTAGAGGAGGATGATCTCTCTAAATTGAATTCAGCCTTGCATTGGCAATGTTATTGAAATGGAATCTGTCTTCAAACAGTGAGAGATCAAGAGTGGCTCAGGCCGGCTCCCTACCCTGTGCCAGATCTCCTCCCACTTTGACCCTTGCATTAATTTGTTTTGCTTTACAGTTCAGAGCATTTAAGTAGAACCCAAGTGTAAATGTGCAATCTGCATTTCAGTTTCCTCCATTGCTTTCTCTTTCCTCCTCTCCCTCTCCCTTTTCTGAAGTCATTAGTTTGTTTGCATTTGTGACAGAATGGGCTGTGGTCAAGCAATGCCTTGCTGTAGATGATATGTTCATATGATGAATGTGATTGATGATGTTTATGAAACTGTGAGAACATTATTCTGCTGTGCAGACTGCAAAACCTACCAGATGTGTCTGCACAGCTGATCTCTATTAACACTATTATGAGCTGTTTTTTTGAGCCAAGAGGGTCTTAAACACACACTAGTAAACTAGAACACTCCTCGGAACTTCTGTAGTTTACTCTTGTCCTCACTTTTATCCTAATCTCAACCTATACCTAACAAACAATTAAACAAGGGTGTAAAATTCTAATTCCAGAATGTGTGTGTATGTGTGTGCGTGTGCATGCTTCACAGCTGCTGCACATCTGTATTGAGGGTTGGGGTAACTGGCGCTGGTCAGAACCCTTCAGTATTGACAATGTGGGGACACTGCTCAGAAGCATCCAGAGGAAAGGCCAGACTGCCTCGCTCATCATTAAAGTCCTGCCGCTCAGCGGAGTGCAGAAACAGGTAGAACATACATACACTCATACCCACAAACACACACATAGCTTTACAATACTATATTTTTGAAAACTGTGCATAACTGTGTTACTGTAGCTTATATTTTGTATTCCTATATCTAATTCTAAACCCAAAAGGAAACATTTTTGCTCTTAGTTTTGTTCTAAAAGAAAAAGAACAACAAGAAAAGCTTTTTTTTCCTCTCTTTCTCTCAGCTGCACTCTGACACTTTGTCTGGGCATGTCTTGGTTTTAACTTTATTTAAAAAAAAAAAAAAAAAAAAAGTTTGTGGGGCAGTTAAGAGATTGTAATCAGCCAGGGCTAATTGGCGGAGTGTGTAACCTGTTTTGGGGGAAGTGGAGAGACTAACAGAGAGGAGCAAGAACACACTGTTATGTAAGCACTGTCAAGTATCACTTCCGTCTACCAGACACAACAAGCCATGCCACGTTCTTCTCTGGGTATTATGTTGTTGTGGTTCTTGTAAATAATAGAGTTCAATGTCAGTTGTGTCAGTGCCCGTACTCACACACACATACTGTCCTGTCAGTGTGGTGTCCAGCTTTCAGATTTACACACACACCCTACTAAGACTTATCATGTTCACATTCATGTTATGCAGTGGAGCAATGTTCACAGCACACTGTTGGCAACCTGCAGCAGAAGATATTTTCGAGGGTGTTAGGGTTTACACAGACCTTTATTGATTGTACTTACCATTACACTCTATTTGTGCCTCACGCTCTGTCTTGCTGTCTCTTTCTCAGATCATTATCTGTGGAAGGCAAGTGGTATGTAGTTATCTGAGTGATGCAATCGAGGTGCGTTTGGTGCAGCACAGTGTTGGTTTGGAAGGCCAGATGGAGGTACGCAAGTTGCAGGCCTACGTGGAGCCAGAGAGCAAGCTGCCTTCGTATGTACTGGATGATTCAGAAGTGACTGAGCTGTCTGTACGTGTACATGGACATGAGGAATGGTCTCAAGATATATGTCTCAAAGGCATTGATGAAAACAGCAGCCATGTACTACAGGTGGGTAAATTTGAGTCTGAAGCATGGGTTCATCTCCCTAACACAGAAGGAATCTCTGCTTAAAGGGGAACTCTAACTCTCAGAGGTGTTCAGGGAATTTTGTACCAGCAGCCCCTGAAAACATCAATTTGTAATTTGAGAGAGGGAGTCTACAAAACCGCATACTTGAGCCAGTGCCAAATATTGACTTGCTTGTCCATTTTTTTGTCCTAACTGTACGACAAAATTCTATGCCATAAACCACAGAAGATATATAGTTTCAGCTAAAACTAGATGCATAAACATTTTATATTGTCTCTGCATATCAAGTGCCAATAATTTTAGTAAACCACAATCTCTTGGAAGTAAATGCTAAATAACGTTAGGTTACTTTACCCTTATAGCAGAGCACTTCAGTAGTTAAATTTAGTTTAGCTATCTAGCACATACACAGTGCAGCTGACAAGCAAACTGCCAACTACATATAAATAATATAAAATATAATCATATAAATGTATACAAACATTTGTCTAAACAAACAAATACAATGAATAAGTTTAAGAAAAAGTCAGAAGTTTGTATAAATATATTATTAATGAAAATCCATCATTATTATAAAATGTTATTATTATCATCCACACAATAACTTTTGTTAATTATCTTTCATGATAGAATAATACATACAGGAAAAATAAAAAAAATGTAGTTCCCAGCCCATAGAACTACTGATGCTGTTAAACATTATTGGTAAGAGCACTACTAGCAGGTTCGCAGTTTGGTCATTTCGTGGCAGTTGCCTACAGGCTAACAGGTCACTTTGTGGATTTAAAAAAAAAAACTTTATTAATTTCAAAAATCAAGCAAAATTTCAAAGTTGTGCTCCAATTACTTTTTTTTTTTTTAACTTAGTTGGGTTCTAAATCATCCTAACTATTGGAGTTGAAATGCTTACAGAGCTGAACTATTAACTAGGTTCACTACTAAAAGTGAAACAGGACACAAATTGATGAGTTGGTGTTTTTGAGTTGCACTGTTTTTACAGTGTAAATACAACACGGAGAAGAATATTTCACTTTAAATAAAATAGTTTCAATTTAATCAATGTGACAACAGATTAATATTTTGTCACAGCGTATAAATTTAGGCCCAATCCCATCACTCAGAGGTAGGGCAAAGTGTTAGGGCTGTATGGCCGTCCAAACTGAGTGTTATAAGAAAAAAAGGCTAGATGGCTGGGCAAGCGACCAAAGAAAATACAAATATGAGTATTTTCACTGTTAAAATTACAATAACCATTGTATTATCTTAGTTTAATGTTGTTTCAAAGTATTATGGTCCTTTATTTCATAACAAGCATAAAAATCGCCAGTAGTATACTGATGTTTCGGTAGCTAGCTAGCTAAATTTGCTGTAGCCTGTTAATGAAATAATGTTCTTTTTTATTTGAGGGTTGTCCCATTTCGTATGGAAGATTTCAACCACTATGCCTTATAGCTCACTTATAAGGGGCAAGGTGACGCTTGAAAACAAGGGGTAGGGGTAAAAATAAGGAATGGGATTGGGCCTTCATGTTTCAAAAGTTAAGTCAAGGTTTATTTATAAAGCGCTTTTTATAACAGATGTTGTCACAAAGCAGCTTTACAGAAAAATACGGGTCCAAGCCCCATGAATAAGCCAGTGGTAACAGTGGCAAAAGAAAAAGGAAGAAACCTTGAAAGGAACCAAGACTCAAAAGGGGAGCCCATCCTTCTGTAGTAGACACTGGATAGCAAAACAATAACATAAGAGCAATATGAACAGAGAATAAGGTTTTACCATTAATTATTATTTAAAATAGCAGAAATTGCCATTACTGCCAGTTAAAGAGTTTTTGGTATATAGCCAAGGCTAAAAGAGGGGTTTATTATTGACAGAAGAGGCGTTGTCATTCTGGCAAAATTTCTTTGAGTTAACTTTTACGAATTGGATCTAATAAGTAGAAGATTTTGAGGAGGAAATACTTTTAACTAGTTCTGTTTATAAGGTAAACAATTCTAATCTCTTTGCAGTAGTTACACTGTACTCAATATCTGGATTACTTTGTAGGGTAGCAGGTTTGTACTGGTTAACTGTGTTTTGAATTTTTTGCCTAATCATTTATTATTGAAGAGATTCATAAAATCCTCGCTGCTGTAGGCTGATGGTATCTGGAATTAAATAGCTGTTTGGTTCTTAGTGAATTTAGTAATTGTGCTTAATAATCTAGGATTATTCTTATTCAATCAGAGAGGAGTGATAGTTGAGTGTGCTGTAGTAAGTGCCCTTCTATGGTCTGTAAGGCTCTCCTTCCAGGCAGACTGGAATGCTTCTAATATAGTCAGGCGCCATTTACACTCTAGTTGTCTGACAGTCTGTTTTAAAGCTTGAGTATGATCATTGTACCACAGTGTATGGGGAAAGGCTTTTTTCTTTGACATTCTTTTACTTTTTAATGAAGCCACATTATCTAAAGTAGAACGAAAAGCACTCAGTCATGATGTCTAATTTGGTAGTTTCAGATGAACAGCTGATAGAAGCTAATAGATTGGGAGATCCAAAGCTACTAGCTGTGGAGGATGTTGTAGTACTCTTAACACGATAGCATGGGGATGAAGATATATTATGACTAAAGTGAATTTCATACAAGATTAGGTAATGATCTGAAACTGCTGTGCTCTATGGGAGAATGGCTAAATGATACATGTTTATACCAAAGGCGAAAATTAATATATTTTGAGTAAAACCAACAGAGTCCAAGATAGATATAAAATACTTGGTGGATCCTTTGGTTTGTCAAAGTGGATATTAAAATCTCAAACAATTATTACTTTATATGAAAGTGTTATTAAACTTGATAGAAAGTCAGCAAATTCCTTGTTTGGAATTTTGTTGTGTAGAGATTGCCGATTGGTGAGAAATAAAGATGGTAAGGGATATTAAACCCACACCGTCTCAGCCTAATGAGCACTTCAGCTCTTCTGCTGCTTCTTCTTCTAGCCAGGTTGAGCAGAGCCAGTGCACCCATTGTAAGGATTTCCAAAAGCACTGAAGGTTTTTGAGCAAACTCCAAAAAATATAAAGTGAAACGTTGTGTCTGATGGTTAGTAACAGCTGCTCCAACTGACTGAGTTTATTGTACAGTAGACAGCATTAACAAATAAAAACAAGCACGTAGGAGCATGGCTATCATGCCGTGCATCACCATGGCTACCATTTGTGGCACAATTTCCTCCTCTTGTATCTTCTGTTTAAGGTAGGGGTAAATTTTGCTCATGTGAGGGATGGATGGAAAGATAGATAGATAATTTACTTCATATACAGTGCAGTTTGTGACTGCAAACATCTGTGCATTCTCTGCTTTTCTACGCTGTACACTTAGTCAAAAATTGGCCTCACCTGAAAGGTGCTGGGATTCTTATTTTTAAAGGTTATAAGAACCATGTTACTACTGCATGTTATCTATGAAAACTTATGCTCCTCTTTAACACTTTGACTGAAATGCATGCACTGTCCATACATCTGTTATAACTGTGTTCATCGCAGTTTGTTCATTTATCCAGCAAAGTATGAGCTTGTGGTGAAAAAGTAAATTAATCGTTATTATCTTTGTTACCTGTTAAAATAAAAAATTCATAATCAATGAATCCTTAAACAAGACCATTCCTATTCTGACCTCTTGCAATCTGTTGCTGAGAAAGGCTGTATACTCAGTGGATAAGGACATTGAGACGCTGGAGTTTTTCTGATTATCTGTTGTTGCAGTATCCTGGTTGCATAAAACAAACTTTTACCCAAGGGAGTTTGATAAGGGTATTACGTAAAATCCCTCAGATGTTTCTCTAAGGGAAAATGCTAAGGGGCTTACTACAGTGACTGAGGTTTTTCGTATTATAATTCTGTCATACCAATGACAACATTCTCTCATTAACAGAAATATTAATTAGCAGCAAACCTAGTTGAATACCGGGACTAACAGGGTTCTAAGAGGACAGTTTTAATAACTGTTCCTTCCAAGATTAAAAAATAACTGGTTCAACTTCTTCCACTTCAGAACCCTACATTCATACAGGGTTGAGATAGCTACTGAAAAATTAGTAGTTAGCTACGTTGTAGCTACTTTCCCAAAATTTGTAGCTAGCTACAATTTAGCTACTTTTCCAGAAAAAATAGAGGCTACTTTTTAGCTACTTTCAAAGCGCAATTGTCAGAATGTTTGTGAATGGAGCGGGACAGTTCGAACGAGAAGCAGGAGAATGAGAAGCAACTTCAGCCTCGTAAAAAGTTGAACATTGAGAGACATTTTACAAGAAACTCGCGGAAACTTTCCTGAGGTGTGAGAAAAGTGGCTACAGCTGCTTGCAGCAGAGCAAAGTAAGTCTGCGTTTAGGTGTATATTTTTAGTACATTAGCACATACTGAGACATATTTACAGCCAAGATGGTGAACTGGACATATGTTGTGGCTCCCAAGGTGGTGTCATTTTTGTTGAAAGGACAAAATGGCTTTTGTTAACATTTTGGTTGCCAACCCCTGAGCTAAGCCTCCTAGTAAGGGGTGATCAGCACGTGGGGCCAGCGCTTGACCGTTTGCTCGAACTGTCCGCGGCTCAGTCAGGATTGCACACCAGCCAGGTTAACGGCCGCGTTTTGTGGTTCACATGTTGCGCGTATTGCCTGAAGCCTGTAGCGAAAATTTTCGCTATAGTTACACAAAAATTTGTAGGCGTTACAGCTATTAGCTACATTTCATAAAACTGTAGCAGCTGCAGCTATTAGCTACAAAAATTTGTAGTTAGCTATGAAAAGTAGCACGCTACTTAGCTACTTCCCCATCCCTGCACACATAGGACGTGATTTTGGAAAAACATCTCATAGTATGCATGGAAACTCTAGTGGAAATGTTTAATGAACATATTTTAAATACTGCCAACATTCATTCATTAATACTCTCATATTTTTAACACTTAAGCTTCTGTTGTAAAGAACTTGCATAGGTACATTCTACAAACATATTCAAAACTCATCCATAGAGTTGGACTCCATAGAAAGCGAATGGAAAACATTAGAGGGCTTGAAGAAACAGTCCTTAAGCATTGTTGCTTGCTTCACTTATCTTGCACCAGCTAAGCCACAGGCGAACATCCTCTTGTGTAAAAAGAGGGGCAGTGTGTGTTGAGTCTGAGATAGGCAGAACCCTTAACAACAACTCACATTCATCAAAACAGTTGAACATATCAAAACATGCATAAAAAGTGTTTGGCTCGTCAGAAATGGAGACTAGGTAATTTGTTGCTGAGATATTGACCTTAGGTTCTTGTCTTTAGTGTTTCTTGTTTTTGAAAAGCACATCTCACATTCTTTGTTTTGAAATCCTATTCCACCTGCTTATATTTCAGTTTGGCTGAAATAAAATATATAAAAAGGTTTTTTGTTGAATGGCTCAAGATTTTTTAAAGAAGTCCAGTTCTTGGATTAAAAGGCTTTCTTTTTTCTGTCAGAATGCGTTTAATATTGAGCGTGGTCAAGGGTTTAGAGTTGGGGTATTTTTTTAGTTTTAACTGGTATGTTTATCTCAACATAACTTAATATGTTATTTAATAACTTTCTTGTCTAAATGACCCTCGCTCTGTACACACTAGAGAACTCTGCAGCTGTGCAATAGTGTCCTCTGACACTGGCTAACACTGTTGGTGTTGGGCTTTGCTTTCTTGTTGGTAGTACGAAAGTAAAGTACTGTGAAAAAGTCAGAAACCACTTTTTTATTTATTTAATTTCTATTAAGAATGACCATTAAGTACAAGTTACTTATTTTTCAGTGTCATAAAAAGCAGGAAACATGTAATAGAAAAATTGCTTAAATGCTAAAAAAAAAACACTTGTACTTGAAATGGCGGTTTTTGACTGGAAATTAAATAAATGGCAGGGTGATGTTTGACTTTTTTCACAGTATTGTAAGGAGGAAACATAATCTGAGAAACCAAGTGGTAGGTATGTTTAAATGCAGTTTGTGTCATTAATTTTCCCACACCTATCAGAATGTCAACTCGGTGTAGTCATGATGTCCTTGACCTTTGGCCTGTCCCATGGTGAGGAAATATTGTTTAGAGTGCATAAAGCAGAATCTTTTACTGATATTTGATGCTTTTCCCCACAGATTCCATCATCTGCTGACTCTGTGGTGTGTGTCTGGTGCAGTATAATAACTTTGGAACCCAACTCTCATATGCAGCAGAGATTGGTGAGTACATTTGTACATCTGACTCTGTAAACAGTGTATAGTTCTGCTTGACTCTGCCAAGTGGTAAAAGGTAGTGGTTGAATCTTCCAGCAGAACAATGATCTAAAGCTCTGGTTTTCAACCTGTCAGCTTGCTTTTTATTTTTTTATCATCTACTGTGTATCTCTGCAGACCTAACAGTAGATAGGAGGGACTTACACCGCAGGTGGGTGAATACCATCAAATGAGCAGTCTTTGCATCAGCAAAAGGCAAGGAATGGCAAAAACTATTGTCTTTTGTTAAAACGAGCATAGCAGAAGAAAACAGCTGCTGATATTTTTACTGCACATCCTTTAAGGAATTATGTGAAGCAGTGGAGTATCACATGACGGCTGATGTTGCAGATACTATTTGGGTGCCAGATCATACTCAAACCATAAACTTGGCTAAATTAGCAGGCTCGAAGGTTGAATGAGCTAAAATAATGTCTGTGTATTAACAAAAATTAATACTTTCAGCTTGACAGCATATGTAAACCAATCGTTTTGGTATTTCCAGATTTCCTCATAAGTAAAACTGGTGGGGCTCAATGCCTGGTTTAAACATGCATCAGTTGTCACAGACCAGACTCCATTAAAGATCAGGTCTGACCCCACTGAAGCTGGCTTAAGCTTCATGAAGAGTTAAAAGACATAAGCAGGTTGCTCTGTTTCTTCCTGTAGTAATATATATATTTGTATATATATAATATGTGTATATGTAATTTTTTTTTTTTTTTTTTTTTTTTTTTTTTTT
>JAILXH010087444.1:36906-47182 GCA_023558415.1 Piaractus mesopotamicus | reverse complement strand
TTTTTTTTTTTTGTAAATATCTATCTGAGGCTTCAGTCATAAAAGCAATTTTAGCAGCAGTATGCTAACAGAAATCACAATTACTGCAGGAAAAAATGTGAAAGTAAACATTTTAATTTAGGGGTATAACAGTACACTAAAGTCAAATATACAGCATGGTTTGGACCTCATGGTTCAGTATGATTTTGGTACAGCTGGGGAAAAAAAAAGCAACAAAAAAGGGTTTCTGACACTAATCAGCTTGAGCTAAGCTTAGCATGGCATGTTGCTCACAGCTTACGGCTAACGGCAGGGGTTCCCAATCTTTTTCATGACAAAATGCTTATCCACTTTTACTCACTATACTGTTCATTTATAAAATAATAAATTATTATAAAATAATAAAATAATGACTCTTCTTCTATGTTCAGTATGAACACATTTATACAGTTCAGTAATATTTAGATGTGCTGTGTTTAAACTTCCACACAGGTACGCGCTTCAGGCACAGTAGAGCGCAATAAGATTTCCCGTGCCAGCTGGTCCATTTGCTCTGCGCTTGCGCAACTTCTAACGCATTCGTGGCACGCCTGACCATGCTTGCCGTGCAGATCACTGCTAACAGGAGCACTTTGGAAGTGCGGCGAACTGGTGTCCAGGTGGAACTCGTGGTTCTGAACTTGGATTCCGTATTAAGTTCATCATTCTTCACACATACCTATAAGCTACAGCATACCGTGTATTCTCCGCTTCAGACTTCTGGCAATCCGCTCAAAATTTGAACCACACAACGCGGTCGTTTACTGGGCTAGTGGTGATTGTGCAATCCTGACTGAGCTGAGCCACGGACAGTTCAAACAAACGGCCACGCGCTGATCATCCCTTACTAGTAGGCTTAGCTCAGGGGTCGGTAACCGAAATGGTCAGAAGAGCCATTTTGTCCTTTCAACAAAAATGAGACCGCCTTGGGAGACACTACCATGTTATATCCATTTTACCATCATGGCTGTAACCATGTCTCAGTATGTCCTGATGTGCTAGTATAGGATAAAAATATAAACGAAAATTGCTCTGCTTTAAGTTTTAGCTCAGCTATAGCCACTTTTCTCCCACATCAGTCAGGAGTTCCGCGAAAGTAGAGTTTCTTGTAAAATGTCTCTCAACGTTCACCTTTTTACAAGGCTGAAGTCAGTTTCTCATTCTTCAGCTTCTTGTTCAAATTTTCCCGTTCCACCTTAAATGGTGCCTGAGACGCCAGAGTGTACTGCTGCGCCATTTGGTGGAATGGGAAAATTCAAATGAGAAGCTGGAGAATGAGAAACTGACTTTATGACTTAGTGTTTGATAGTTTCTCGTTGCAAATTAAACGTATCAGGAAACCAGCTGGAGTGATTATAAATGTAAATAAGTCCTTTCGTCTCCAAATTATCGTTTCGTTCATGTTAAATCTTTCCCTTTGCCTTTTCATTAGCTACTAGCTAGGCGAGGTTGTGTGCATCGCTGTGTGACCAGCAGTCTGCGCGTCAGTCTTCGGCATTAGTTTGGTGAATTAGCAGTTATACATTAACTCCAGCGTTTAAGACCATTTATTGTAAAAACTCTGTTACAACTGTATGTTATAATGATCAGCAGAGCATTATTTTACAGCAAAGGAGGATTGTTATTTTACCTAAAATCATTGTTTACACTAAAAAAGTGTAAACAATACAAAACAATGCATTTACTTGTATACATTTTTCAACAAAAAAACTTCAGTCCCCTGCAGTTAAAGGAAATTACTAGGAACAGAGCTTTAAAACTGTAAACAAAACATTCTATTGTAGCCTCACCATATATTAAAGATCCAAGTGTAAACATTCCTTTTTTATTTCTGAAGATTAACCATTCAAAGACTGAATTTAATTTAAAAAATTTAAATTTAACAAATTTGCATTTGATTTAAACAAAAAGAATGTTTTCTCTGCTGCAATTAATAGAAATGAGAAGGAAACGCAAAAATTGTGGCACTGAGTGACACTGTGGAGTTCTTTTCGTCGGACAGCACGGTGGTGGCTGTTTTCAGAGGTTTCAGAAGTTTCACAATATTCTCGGCATCACTGATGTCAAACCTGTCCAGAGTATAGATTTCACGGGAAGTTCGCATATCTCCGTACGCACAAGAGCTGCCCTTACTTGCTTGTTGTTCAAGACACTGAGCTATTCCATTTGTGTGATGACATCTGTGATGAGTTTATGCAGCAGGATCTGTAGGAGTTTCTGTGTAACCGTACCATATATTTACATATTGGGTGTCTCTTCACCATCTGTGTGTCGACTAGATTTTATGAACTTTTGTGATTCATATAAATCAGTATTGATCAAAAAACAGTGTGGAGAAAGCTGGGGTTTTTTTTTTTGTTTGTTTGTTTTTTTTGTTGAATGAGATTCTGTTGTGGCTAAATGGTATAGAGACTACATCTGCACTCTGTAATGGCCTGTCAGCATTTGGCATTTGGTGGTCTGTACTGAAAAAAGCCTAGTTTATTACAATGGTCAATTTGATTTAAAATTACTTAATTTTTTTGAGTTTGTACAGCTTAAGTCACAAACACTTAATAATTTCAAACTTCAAACTGCACAGGGAGTAGTGAACAACGGTTCGTCAGTCATTGCAGGTCTTTTGAAGATGCGTGTTTGATAATGACGCTGCATGACGTTCCGAATGAAGGTAGCCATTTATCAACTGCAGTTTTCTAACAGACATCCTATTCTCAAGTGTGTAGGAACATAACAGTACTGCTTATGCTAACCATACACTAGAAGACCTTGAGAAGAATTTGTAAAGACTGGGCATGTAAAGATCTGGGTCTCAGCCCAGTTCACTGTAGAACTCTATATTCTGGCAGATCATAACACATTTTTTTTTAAATTAATCTGTAAAATGTGCAGTTACTTTTTTATTTACCATAAAGATTTACACATCAACAAAACATGCAGCAATTGTTTATTGGGTTTTATGAACTAAACCACAAGAAACAAACAAACAAAATAAGAAACCAGTGTAACAGGCAGCAAAAAAAAGCAAAAAAACATAAATGATTCTTCAATAATACTATTCTTAAAGTCCTCTGCACATTCCTTTACATTACTGTTACACTCAGTGAACCTGAAATATTAAAACAGCCAGTTTAGATTTTTAAGTTAATGTGATTTTTGTTGCATTTTTTTTTCCTTAACAGATTTCAGGCACTCATGCATGCATTTTCTCCCTTGCTCTCTCTCTCTTCGTGCCTGGCTCGGTGTGGTGCATGCCGGTTAGTTTTTTTTGTCCGACTTGCGTCGGCGCCATCGGCGCGTCACGATGACATATGGCGTTATAATCTCGCGAGTGCGAGGCGGCTGCAGGCTTCAGAGCCAGTCGCTGCAGTTGCGAGCTGAGAGATGGCTTGATGACGACAGAACTTAATCTTCATTGGCTAGAAGCTCCGCTGACACCTGTGACGTGTGTTTCGTTTTATTCTAAAATGAAACTTTTTTCTAAAATGTAAATCTCCGCTGTAAATCTTAAAGACCTTACATTAACGCTAATACTATCATGCTCTCTAGTAGCATGACAGTTTATTGCCGTGCATTATTCAACGTATTTAATGTCATTATTATCATTTCATGTCGTGAAAAGACTCGAGTGCCTGATATTTCTTCAAACTAACATATTTCTTTTTATCTTGATATTTTTCTAGAACTTTTAATGGTCTTCGTCTTCTTATTTTATTTTTATGAAGCACTCTGAAATACTTTTATGATTTATAACGACTGTTTTTTAAAGCACTACATTACTATTGCACTTCTTTCTATTCTGTAAACTTTGTAAATATTTTAAAATATGATAAATAAATAAAGATGTGTGAATGAGCATGGTGTTATGTTTCTTTACAAGAACCAATGCGTGTTGTTCAGAAGATGATTGTGTTAAGAAATTCATCTTCAATTAACCACAGCTAATCTTCATCTTCAATGCCTGAATAATTGCTTTGTCTGTGCCTGAAGAAGCACAGACTTCTACACAATCGTACAAATTAACCCCATTATTCATTAGTGACTCATATTGGGCACATCCTTCATTGGTGTTCCTACTGAAGTACTTTTACACAATACATCCATAAAATAACATCCAGTGTTGCAAGTTATTTGATTAGTTATAATAGGTTTGCTTTATCTCCCCACAATTTAATGTCATCACTGATGTTGACAATATATTAATATACGCAGTTACAAACAGTTTCATACACACCACTTAGGAGTAGGATCCAAATGGCACATACAATGGCATTCACTGCTAATTGAAATGTGTTTAATTAGTGTAGGCTGAAGATCACTTACTAAATCTAAAAGCCAATCATTGCTCAATAGAAAGATGTGTTTTGAGTGGCAATTTGGCATATTGAAACAAATTAAGAATAACAATCTACACATTTGGAACAGGTGTGCACTATTTCTCCATTAGACCTTTTGGTATGTAAGGCCACTGTTTCATGTTATATGTGCCATAACATCACAACATGGACAACATCCTTATCATTTTGAAGGACAGCCAAGGAAATATCACCTTATGTACTAAAAACTATTGCAGAAAGGCTGAAGAATGGTGAATCGACAATAAAAGCATGATGCTACTGCAATGGTTTTGGGAATACTTTATTCATTTTAATGTACTTTTCCAGATAAAGAGTATTTGGCTGACAAAATTAAACAAATAAGAACTGCAAAGAATAAAAAAAACCTGTGGGCCTGCAGGTACACTCTGTATTTATTGCACTCTGCTATACCACTATATGACTCCTGCTTCCATAGACAGACTAGGACACTGTCAGTGGCAATTATTTCTGCTAAATAGTAAGCAAGAGGAAAAAACGGTTATCATGATAACATTAAAACCTTTTGGATGGTTATGTGGCTCCACATACTCTACACACCTCTACTTGTCCTTAGGAGAGTCTGAAATGACCTCTACATTCTGAGAGGCTATTAGAGGGATGACATCTAAATGTTCTGTTTTTGGATACAAGCCTAAAAAGGGCAAATGTGTAAGTCCTTACATAGACAAAATGCTTATTTAGACAGTTTGGACTTAAAGCCACTTTGACACAATATAACTGGAGTCTATTTACCATAAACACCTTAATGATTAAGATCTGAGTACACTTGATCATTTCCATTTAATTATTTCTAGTTTTTTATATATATACTTTATCAATATTCAATCATTCTACCTTGAACAAAATGAATAGATTTGGAATTATTTATTCAAACGTTTTAATGTGAAATGATTCAATAGAGGGTCTTAAAAATGGACTTAGTTTAAGTCTATTAATTTAAATTCTTAATGACAAACATTATGGCTATTTATAAACATGGATAACAGTTTGTTAAAACTTTTTTCATCAATCTACACATTAAATGAACGATGAATAAAACCACTTGTGTTTACAGATGTTAAGAAACTTAAGTTTGATGCTTTGTGGTCACCTATAGTCACAACTGTGGGTTCGGAAAACAAACGCTGGGTTTAACCTACAACAATGATAAAGAATATTTTGTTTAGCCAACAGACGATTAAATAAACGTTGTTTTACCTTCGTTGTTCATCATACTCGATTTCATGCAATAGGCTTTATGCCGAAGGTCACATGACCAAACCGGAAAACTGGTCTCATCACATCCGCTTGTCGGAGAAGGCGGTAAAAACAGTATGAGCTGACGGCGGTAGGGACTTCAGTTATCCTAGCTAGTCCCTTTTTATTTTTGGAGTTTTATTAGATTTTAATATCTGAATGTTTGTGAGAAGAAAATGTCTTCGTCAAGACCTATAAAGTACCAGAGGTGGGATAATCCGAGCAGTGATTTCTGCTGTGTACCTCAATGCCCAATGTCAGGGAAGTTCAACTCCACTGTAAGCTTCCACATTTCCCAAAGGACGAAACCTCAAGAAAAATATGGATACGTAATGTGAGAATTTGGTAATTAAGAGGACCACGACAGTCCGTAGTAGACATTTCCTCTCCACGGATATCGTTCAAGGTGGGCGACGACGCTTGAAAGAGGGGGCTGTGCCTCTGTTGTTTGCCTGGAACAACTACTCTCTGCCGGCAACTAGACAAAGTGTCTGGAAGAGAATTCGAACAGAAAACCCGACCCATCCCTAACGTTACTCTCAGGCTGTGAGGCTTCTCGCTATTTCTCATAGACGTGTAACACCCTGCCCTGATGCTGACAGCACCGGTCAGCCTGTCTTTGTTTGATACTGGAGACAAATAAATGACAATGTAATTATGTGGGTCTGTGGCTGGCAATAAAAATCAGAAATTTACTAAAATTAGCTAGTTAATGTTAGCTAGCTAGTGACATATTACATGATCCCTATTCAGAACTACTAGCGTTAGCTAGCTAGCTAACGTTAGCAGATAAACACCCTTGTAGTCGCATGTGTGTGAGGAAGCGTATAGCTTAAACCCCTTATCCATTTTGGTGGCAGGAGTTTTAGACGTCAACCTGCATATGCGATGGACATCGGTTATGCTCATCTTTGGTAGCTAATGAATGGTAGCGCCATACTTAAGGTACCTCAAGAACCGGAAATGATGCGACCTGTTTTACAGAATACGGAAGTTTGTTGCGCATAACTCCTATAGCAGACGGATTTCTACTGCATCCACTTCATCAGCTACGAAGAACGCAAACGCCGCGAGATCCTCTTTTTTTTCAACGGTCCTCTCATGCTTAAGCAGTCCACTTCCGGTGGGCAAAAGCTGGTTCCTTCTTTAGCCACACTCCAGTCCAGTAGGTGGCGGAAATATCACCTTTTAGTTGAATTTCAATCGCCTCAACACAAAGAAGAACACCGTTGACACATGTAGATGTATTTTTCTTCCTTTGCGCTTCGATTTTTTATTAGTTGTAATTGCTTCTTTATCCGATAGAGTGGATTGAAACAATTTTGTCGAGTTTGTGGATCTGACGGTAAGTTCATTTTCTCGGGTTATGGTAACATTAAAGAAATAATTGCACTTTTGGTGTAGGTAACTTCGGCCTCAGTAAAAACCATTCAGCATAACCGCATGTACCGGATTACCTGTAATTTCATCCATGTTTCGCTCATTTAAGTAGTGGGAATCTTGAGTAACAGGCGAAAGGTCTAGCTGCAGAGCCGCAGTACTGCACTTTCAGACCAGCACTCCAAAACCCGCACTCTCAGCTGCGGATAAGGTGTGACACTGTGGTCGAGAGGCTTAGTAGCTAACGTTACTGTATATTGCGTTTTATTACATGGAGAGCACGGAAGGCGGTTTTTAGAAAGCCTTAAACAGCATAACAGCAAACACGGTTACGTTGTGACAACGTTGCTTTGGTGGCCCCAAGGTTGCCACAACGTCAAAATGTAATTCCTCCAAAAGTGACGACGTAACATGACAACATTCTAGGAAGTTGTGACAAGACATCGTTGTCAGTAAATTGTCACAACCATAGATACATACATACCTAGATGCCGCGTTGCCTGTTGTTGCCTGTCTGAGGCGATACGTCTGTGCCTCCGCCATGTTGGAGCGGTCAAGATCCGCTTGTGAACACGTTCACTTGTATTGAGAGATGATGAGTCTCAGGATTAAATCGGCCACAACTTCCTTATTACTCAACCGAAATTCACCAAATCTGTTTTGTTATAATCCTCAGACATATATTAATCTAGGCTGCACGGACTGCTCTCGGTAGCTTTTATTTCTTTAATAACCGGTCGTGCTAATTAGCCGTCCGGACTAGCAGAGAAGTATTCAGTCTGCACCTGACGTTAAAAACCGAGTTTAGCGCGAGCTCCGGTAGAAACACAATCTCACAATCAGCAAATCTATCAATGTGTGAATCATTTATCATCTGAATACACATAAAAATAAAATAAACCCCCAAAGACAGTAAGAAGGACAAAGCTAAAATTGGCTTCCTATTCGCCAGCTTCTTTCTGGTGCCTAAAGCTGCACCGTTTAAGGTGGAACGGGAAAATTAGAACAAGAAGCTGGCTGATGCACCATTTAAGGTGGAACGGGAAAGTTCGAACAAGATGCTGACAATTAAGAAGCTAACTTCGATTTCTTGTAAGGTGTTAACGTTAATCTGTTATGAATATCTACACGGATTAAGGAATGCTATAATTTACCTAGCTCAAAGTAATAAGCATCATTGTAAATAAATAGATACTACATAAAGTTAAGATCCCCTGAATAGACTATTAAATTAAATAAGCTTAATATAAAATTAGAGGAAAAAACAATCACATGAACAGGTTCTTTGTACCTCACCAACCACACGGCCATATCTACAAATAAACATTACACAAACAATACGCGTCACACAAACATGAGCGTGAATCGCTGCGGTTCCTCCGTTATATAATCCTATCCCGCTTTCTGATTGCAGTATTCCTGAAATAGTATACATTTTCACAGTATTTTACTTAAACTGTCACTCTGTAATGGTACTAAATGCAGTCCAGCAGCCGTGTTGACCACCCTAAAATGGCGGCACCGTTGACGTGCCTGACTGGACCTTTCTAGGTATGTCTATCTATGGTCACAACCATCTAGAATCCTGAGTTCCATTATTTCATGCATGAAATTCCATGAATTCTTGCTAAGTTGCCAACAGGTCGTCATTATACTGTATGGCGAGGTTACTTAATAATGAGGTTGCCTTGTTCAGACAACGTAAACAGCACCACCTTTTGACAACTTTGTAGAAACGTTGTATGAGAGTAGACAGCGTTCTGAAAATGTGTGTTTGCTGAGTATGGCTTAGTCCCAAATGACTCATTACTCCCTACATAGTGCACTACATGAGTTATGAAATTTGGACAAAATTGTGCACTGTATCCTGTAGGGATTTGTGCACATGCGACTGAATCTCAAATGGCTCTTTGTTAAACTAGACATACTGT
The DNA here is from genome assembly GCA_023558415.1 of Piaractus mesopotamicus. Lineage (NCBI taxonomy): Eukaryota > Metazoa > Chordata > Actinopteri > Characiformes > Serrasalmidae > Piaractus > Piaractus mesopotamicus. The sequence goes on along the minus strand of JAILXH010087444.1, from coordinate 38,241 downwards.
TTGAGTGCTGGAGTTTTTTAAGACCTAGTGCACTATATAGGGAGTCGGGAGTCGTTTGCGAAGTGATCACGAAATAAAAGCAAGTTTGTGGTGCGGTCCAGCCGCAGAGATTGGCTGCATCGGTAATGATTTACACCTGTGCATGCTTAACTATGGAACACCGGAGAGGACCGAGGTAAAACTTAAAAATTAATTCGAGTCAAGGTTTTGCAGTTCATACGTTCGTTTTCTTTTATTCGTGGTCACGATGAAGAATTTGTTCTCTCATTTTCTTTTAATCATGCGCAAGTTTTCTGTACTTCGTGGGTACGTTTTTTTAAATGTGTGGTCACGTTTTCTTAATTCGTTCTCTCATTGTCTTTAATCGTGCCCAAGTTTTCATTATAATTGAACACACTGTCTGATGGGTTTTGGTGTGTTAGATTGATGTGATAATGGACAGAGATGGCCATCAGGTCTGATTTAGATTTGACTTGGTGCGTCTCTAACACAGTAGCTTGACGCGCGAGCAGAAACGGAGCTAAACGGAGCTCCTCCTCACAGCGAACGGCCCATAGATTCATCAGTGCAGCTGCAGTTTGGTCATGAAATGAAGGAAGACAATAAACTACAACTACAATCTTCACTAAACAGCATGTTCTACACACAGTTACAGGAAGAAATGATGAGTGTCAACGTGTTAACAAACTCAAACGCACACAGAACCATTCATGTGGCTCACATTAGTAATTTTAGCCAATTTTCATGGTTTTATTTGCACAGTTTCCATTATATACAGTTACATCATACTCTATTCTTTACAACAAATATAGTTAAATGAACATAATGTTCATTTAAACTTTGACATCAAGCTGTCAAATCACCTTTTAAACACACATTTATATATTATTCTGTCCTTCTTGTCATTTTTTAAAACATTTATTTTATATTAAAAAATAATAGACAGTTTGTTAACTCTCTGACTGTTAGACCTCATGTTGTCAAGCTTACTTAGAAATATTTTCCCCTATGTATTCTAAGACTTATTTTGGGAAACACTGAAGTAATTTATTTAAGAATGATTTTAATAGTCCAATAAATCTATTAAACTCTCTTGCCATTTGACCTCATGCCACATGATATTTTTGTTTGCGCATGATTAAAAAAACAATGTGGTTTCAGTTAAAAAGGAATCATGAGCACTATTAAAGGAAATTACAGAACGAATTAAGAAATCATGACCACATTTTTAAAAAAAAAAAAACACACCCACGAAGTACAGAAAATGTGCACACGATTAAATGAAAATGAAAGAGTGAATTCTTAATCATGGAAACAAATTAAGAAATCGTAACC
>JAILXH010087329.1:1169-11362 GCA_023558415.1 Piaractus mesopotamicus | reverse complement strand
GTAAAGTGTTACGCAGTTCTGGCGAGAGGTTCTCGTGCTGCTCCTCCAAAGTTACATAGTGCTATATCAGGCGCTCCGTCTCGGAGCAGCAACGACAGAGACGCCGTTCTCACGGTTATAAGTCAGTGTAGCATCAAATGAAGCTGTTAATTTAAGGTAAACTTGTTACGTAATGCTGCTTAAAGATGTGGAAGCAGAATCCTAATACTGTGACTCAATTATCTCTACTTAATTATCTCGTTCCCAAGCTTCACTGATTTTTGGCCACCACTTGAACATGACTTAATTATCTTGTTCGCACGTCTTACTAGTTGTTCCATTTGTCTCTTTTTGTGTGCTTTGCTAAAATTTAGAAGTTGTGACCGTGACTGAATTATCTTGTTCCAGCTGTACCTTAAAGACCAATCAGGAAAAGACTTAAAATATATCTTACCCAAACCTTTCTAAATAGTGACCACAACTTAATTATCTCAGTCCCAATCCTTTTTAAATAGTAACCACGATATATCTGAATCCCAAACTTTGCTAAATAGTGATCACGACTTAATGGCCTCAATCCCAAACCTTTCTAAATCATGAGCACAACTTAATGATCTCTGTTCTGAAACCTTGCTAAATAGTGACCATGGCTTAATTATCTCAATCCCAAACCTTAGTAAACAGTGACCACAACTTGTCTTATTCTATACTGTACTTTAAATTGTACATTATGTCCATGACTTCCTGTTCCGTACTTCAAATGACAAAAATCCTGGCGCCTTAATTCTGTCGTTCTCAGGCTGCATCACGGCCACAAATGAATTATATCATACTTTAAATCTCAGTTCATAACCACACTTGTTTATTTCATTTCCAAGCCTTACTAAGTGGTTGGCACGATTTAATTATCACAGCTTAATTATCTCTGCTTATAAAGTTATGACCACACACTCACATGTATCTATTCTGCCTTCATGACGTGACAGAATATGAAATCGTTCATCATTAAAATGACTGGATACTGACTGAATGTGCAGCATCGCGATGGTGAATATGGAAGCGCTTCACTGTCGGTTGTGGCGTCTGAAGCCTGAAAGCAGCTGCTGTTGTAAAAAGTATGACTGTACAGTTTACAGTGACCGTGTATCGTCCTCCATTGAAGGGCTTCTTAAATGTAATCATGTCTGCTGTAAACATGCCGACTGTCCTCCCTCAGCGCTGCTGCGGTCCAGAGATTTTATGATTTATAGACTAGAAAAACTGATGAACGTTTGATTACCTGCAGCTACTGTGGGTGGAAATTTGGGGTTCGTGTTTTGTGTTGTCTGGTGAACACAGGAGGAAGACAGACGGGTAACGTTACTGCTACACTCTTAAAGAGGGTTCTGCAAGGGTTCTTTAGTAAAGAGAGTGGTTCTGTATAAAACAGTGAACACTCAGAGAAACCTTTGCAGGATTACATTGTATTTCTTTTATTTAACCTTTATTTAACCAGGATGTCCCTTGTGATTAAAATCTCTTTTTCAGAGGTGACCTGGCCAAGAAACTGGTTTAGTGAAGTTTGGGATTGATGGTCCCTCATAAAACCTTTTTGAAAAGGGTTCTATACAGCACCAAAAAATGTTTACAGTCAATAGCAAAACCTTTTTGGTGCTGTACAGAACCATATACCTCACATTCTCTCTCAGTCTGAAGAACCGATTCACCACACAAATGAACCCTTTAAGCATGCAGATGGTTATTTGAGTGTTCATGATTCTATAGAGAAACATTGGGCCTCGTTCTCCAACCGTTCTTAAGGAGAAATTTCTTAAAATCCTACGCAGTTCTGACGAAGATTCTGACATTCACCAATGTTTTATGTCCTATGTGGGATTTGTTCTGAGGTAAGAACAGAATCTACACACTCAAGAGCACAAAGGTGAGAACAGCTCTGCGCTTTAAGAACACGACATGAATCTTTTTCTTAGGATCTTTATCAAGAACACACTTAAGAACAAACTGAGGAAGATACTGGAGAATGAGGAACCTTGATGGATGAATACTGCATAGCATATTAAAAGCTGGTTTCAGGCCCATCTGAACACACTGTGACGAGCTGATGAAGGATACTGAAGCTAAACTGAAGATAAAAATGTATATGAGTTTTATGGAAATTAAATTGTTCGTCATCCGTCACGAAAAGTGATAATTGTCCATAAACCAGGCCCAAAGGGTGCCAAGAGTTCTGACTGACGAAAAGCAGGTCACTGCAGGTAGCACCAGCAATTTGGCTCTCCCTGAGGAGACTGATTACGGCTCAGACAGAGTGAGTGGGTAGCTGTAGGTACTCTTGTCAGGAGCAGCTGTATCTGATAAGAAAATCACCACTTAATGGGAAGATAATGATTCAATTAACTCTCACTTAGTGGCCGTCAGAAAAGAGAAGAAATTGCTGTTCTGTTGCTCTCGTTGCCACAAAGTGCTTAAGGTTCTCTCCCAGATTTAATCTCCATCTAAAATGAGCAACTAGACCAACGTGACCTGCTTTTCCTTAACAACATTATTATGGTAGGAATTTTTAATGTTACTGAATAGACCTTAATTCTGGGAATGCTGACAACAACTTGTGGATTCTTTGACTTTAGGCTGACAAATAAACACGTTTCAGACTTAAACCTGCGTGATCAGGGTCAGTATTTCAAACAGCAGCACCGTCATGATTTTTACCAATTTTTAAAGGACGTTTTGATTGTAAATCAGAATTAAACATGTTTGTGTTCTGCAGAGAAAAATATCTGATCTTTATTAAAACCTTAAAATCTCAGGTTTATTACACACTGAGGCTTATTATTCAGTAACTACAGGGACTTCAGTGCAAACTGGCTGATAGACCTAAAATATTAAACCCTTTTTGTATTGAAATCGCAAATTAAGAGAGCGCAAATCTTATTAAATTAAAAATTATTGCCAACATTATCAACAGTGTCTTAGGTTTTAAGTAACTCAGAGCTTGTGAACTGCCTGGAGATCAGGTAGACCAATCAGAGGCAACCAAACCTCCATATCTTGTGACATCACATCAATGGCTTACTGGCAGTCTGGCTCACTACATTCAGGGGTCAAACTCAAGCCAGAAAAGGTGGATATTCTGGTCTTGTTGCCCAAAAAAACTCGCAATTTAAAATAATCGTAATTTAAATCTCACACTATTAATCAGAAAACTCGCATTTAGAAATGTTCCCCAAATCATTCAGCCCTACTGGTTGAGCTATTCTAAGGTGATAGACGTGACCATTTAAGGGTTTAGTATGATGCATTTCTTTTTTATTATAAACACAAACACAATTTTATCTGGCATCTCTATGGGATTAGCTACATCAAACCCAGTATAATGAAATGAAAGATCAGATGTTATAGACAAGGTAATATTAGTCATTAAACGTCCTGCTACAGCTTATATATTAAGTGTTGATGCAGGAAAACCCACCTGAGAAAGCTGTACATCATCAAGGATCATGTTACTAAAGTTACATAGCGCTATAACAGGCGTCCAGGAGAGACACCACTCTCACTATTATAAATCACATTGATTTTGAAGCTGTTTTTTAGGGTTAAATTGCTACACAATGTTGCTTTAAAGGCTTGAAGTTAAAGTGTGTCCTTCATTACTGTAGCATTAGCCTGTTAGCTTTCTGCTGACCTGCTCAGCCCAGTGAGGGCAGAATCCAGTCAGAATATAACATGCAAACCAGTTACAGAGAGTCTGTTAGAAGCAGTGATCTTCTACTGGCTGTTCATCTGATTTCATTTTATTCGCACAGATTTCAACTCTAACAGCTGGACTTCGTTATGAAGCCACAGTCTCGTTTCATCTTCACTCGGCTGTACTGACAGCCACAATCTGCATGTTCTCCCAGAAACGCCTCAGAGACATTTAACACAACAAAATAGTATTTTAAAAAGTAAGCACACTTTCTTTGACTTTACTGAACGGTAAAGAACAACACCTCCGTTTCCCAACCGGATATTTCAGCCATGATCTCAAACGCAGTGGTGACGTGAAAAATAAGGTGGATATACACTGCAAAAATTAATATATTATGAAGTGAAAACATCTTAAATGTAGTCAATAAATCTAATATTTCTCTTTATGACACTGTTGTAAGAATATTAAGATTATTCCACCTGTTTCTGTACATCTTGTTTTACGTGATTTTTTCTAGGGAACGTTTCTTCCATTGGCAGATTAGTTGACTTGTTTTGAGAAATAATGCTTAAAACAAGGAACATCATCTGCCAACGTAACAACGGACACTTTTAAAAGACAAAACTGCTTAAAAACAAGTAAAAATTATCTAGAAATAAGTTAAATAATCTTACAATATTCTTATGACAGTCTCATAATGATAAATTGTAGATATATTGACTACATTTCAGATGTTTACACCTGCTAAAGTATATTTTTTGCAGTGTAACGAATTTATTTAGGTCAGTTTCTGTTGGTCCACTCGGTATTATTTTGACAAAAAAGGGCAGCTGGTGTTTTTTTCTGACAGTGAAGGTGTGAAAAAAGCATGTGACACATCTGCAGCAAAGTGAAGAACAATCAGAATTGTTCTCATTGGAGCGTCTCGGTTGAGGTCTCCATTGTTAGATGCTTGTTCCCACAATGTGAGTGATGTGCTTAAAGAAAGCTGCAGAGAACAGCTGAGGAACGTCAGCCTCGGTCCTTTATTTGAGCTCTTTGCTGAACCCGAAGTCTGTTTTCTGCAGTTTTTACATAAGAAGGTTTGGGTAGAAGCTGAAGGACATCTTTCACAACAGGCTTTGAATAGATCTTCAGTAATGAGTCTTCTATAACGTCTGAGAGCCTCAAGACCACCTTCAGGTCCTTTAAACGGCTGTGAAGACTCAGTGTTTCATCTTCAGTCTGCAGCCTGACAGCCTCGTTCAGCTGCTGCCTCATTCCGTGATTCCTCCTGTCAGGTTTTCCATCCGCTGCTCAATTTATTCCTTAAGTGAGGACGTCAGCCTCTCCTCTGTAGCGTCTGCAGAGCAAACGAGAGACGCTCGGAGAGCAGCTGTCACTTTCTCTGAAGCTGTAATTAATAAGAACAGGATCTGAAAAATAAGCGCCGAAGTTGTTCGGTGTCAGTCAGCTGGAGGAGCTTCTTCACACCTTCCTCAGTCGCTCGGTCTGAGGAGACGCCCTGGTGCGCCGTCATGCTGTAGTGTGGGGTGAGACAGAGTTGAAGCTTAAAGTTCAGTCCTGACCCGTTTATTTGTTTTGACAGCCAAACCTCACGTGAGCTCCTGAGGGGTTTTATGAACTTTCAGACCTGCTCGTGCAGCGCGGACCTTCAGAGGCTTCCTCTTGGCTGTGATTGAGCTGGTCTCCAAAAGGTGCAGTCAGCAGCCCTCAGTGCTGGTAGAAACCATCAGTTCAGAAAAACGTTCATTTGTTGATTTAATGCAGCAGCAGGACTGGGCTGCCCCGGTTTTGTGTATGTTTATACCTAAAGCCGAGGGTACAGTACAGGACCTTTACCCTGATTTTAGTCCTGATTCTCAGTCTAAGTCTGAGCTGGTCGGCTCTAGTCTGCAGATTTTTGGGTCAGTCGGAGTCGACAGTCAGAGAGAGAGTCGAGTCATTTGTGAGGAGTGCAGATTCATATTTACTGCCTCCCGATTGCGTTTCAGACAGTTGGAGTTTATCAAACATGTTTGATTTTTTCAACCTGACTGAGTGAAATCTAGTGTAAACTGGTCAACGACTCAATCTGAACAGACTCCTTCAACAGCCAATGAAAACTGAGAGCACGAAAGAAGAAAATACAGCAAATAAACAAAGAAAAATGGTGAAAAGTCTCTCACATGTGGACCGAAGCTTTTTAATGAGTTTAAGGCACAATGGAGTTTCTGTACATTTTAAACTCTAAAACTGAACTGAACTAGAACTGACCACATCTTTATATCTGTGATCCTCACTTAAACATGTTTACCTGCTGCTTCTCTACTGTTTCAGCGCAAACGGCAGAGAAAACTGCAGCAGCAGCTCCACGTGTATTTATTTGTGTCTCCTATTAACGGGAGAACGCGAGAGATTTAGTGCGAGTTCAGTGAGTTCAGTGAGTTCTGTGAGTTCTGTTCAGTTCAGCAACAGCTTAAAAATGGAGCAGTGTTTGATAACTAATCGTTTAGTGTGGATCCCCAATATTTCAGTCACCCAAAAAACTGTGAAGACAGTCAGACAGTGTGAGACGCCCAGACTGTTCTAATCTGTTAGGACTTTAAAACTCCTGTAGTGAATCCAGAGCTTAACTTTGTGCGTAAAGTCTTTAGTTACACTAGTCCGGTTCTCAATGTCTGTATAGCTGCAGTTATTTCATATTTAGAGAAGACTTTATTATGTAGTGTTTGTATAGTTTCTGTTTATTGTGTTTATTGTCTGTCTGCACTGTTTTCTGCTGCTGTTCTGTGTTAAATGTCGCTCCGTGTTCTGGAGAAACTACATTTCGTTCCTCTCTCAGCACATCTGTGATAAGAATGAATGACAATAAAGCTACTTTGACTTAGTTTTAAACTCTTCACAAACTTTGCTGTGTCTTAATTAGTAACAAATTACTAAAGCATACATCACTTTAACATGACGATAACATCTGCAGAGCTGATCAATAAACCTGTTGCCAGGGAAACACATGGAAATAGAAAAATATCCAGTGAAAAGTTAAATGTGTACAAGATGAGCTGAATAAAACTACATACTCAGCCGTTTTCTGTTGTTCTGTGACGTTTCCTTACGTATGTATATGCAGCTTTTTTAAACAGTACTTTATATGCAAGTTGATGTGTAATTATGTCTTGATGCTGTAACACTGCAGTTTCCTTCATCCATCCATCCATCCATCCATCCATCCATCCACAGGTAATCCTCAGCCATCATTTCGTGTTGGCGACAGGTCGTGACTCGCCCCATAATAACCGAAAGATTTGAATGTGAAGAGTCAAAGATGAGACTCGTCTGTATTTCTGGAAATCCGTAGTTATATTTTTATTCCTGATGTTGTTGTTGAATCTTATTTGTTTGTTAAACAAGAGAACATATTTGACACGTTCCATTAGAGATGAAATGACCGTGTTTGTGGTCGGCATTGCAGCGCTGACCTTTTCTGTTTTCCTGGTGATCCAGTGACTCGGAATATTCAGTAACAATTAGCATCACTTCAGAGGAAGAGTGATCCCACCGCTCCGGCTCTCAGAGTCACTTACACACACTGAAATGTCACTGGCCCAGGGGATTCAGTGACGCGGTGGTCTCGGCCAACATGACAGTGATGATGATGATGATGATAATGTGTCAGATCACTGGGCCAGGATTTTAGGGCATTGTTTAATTTAAAGGAATTGCATATGCAGATTGATGGTTTTGTTAAGGATTTATTATTTATGCTCTGTTCTGTTCTGTTCTGTTCTGTTCTGATGTGCAATATTCAGTAACACTTTACTTGAAAGGTGTCTACATAACACGTTCATAACATCTTACATAAACACATGTTAATGAACGTTGAAATCAACATTCATAAAGCATATATGTTTTACATTATATTAATATGGACTACTGTCATTTTACTGAGAGACATTTTTCAAAACAAAAGTTCTCATTTTATATTTTGAAAAACTATTATTTTCAGTAAAGTGCCTCATTTCTGGACAGCCAAAATAAAAATGACCTTGCTTTACCCCTTTGGTCATAAAGTGCTTTGACACTCAGGCACACCATCATACTGAGATTCAGTTGAATGATTGTTCCTGAGCATGTTTGAGTAATTTACCGTAGTAAAGTGACATGCAAAGCAACAAATGCTTAATGTTTTAGCTGTCCAGAAATGAGGTGTCTCATTCAAAATAATGTACTTTTTCAAAATTAAAAATGAGGACTTTTATTTTGAAAATGTATCTCAGTAAAATGGCCTAGCAGTCCATAGTAACATTATGTAAAACATGTTCATGAATGTTTAAATCAACATTTATAATGTACATACATACATACATACATACATACATACATACATGTTATTAAGTGTTTATGTAAGGTGTTATAAACGTGTTATGTAGACACCCTTCAAGTAAAGTGTTACACGATATTCTGTGTTTTGTTCCATTCCAGTCCATTTAGTTCTATTCTGTTCTCGTGTTTTGTGTGACGTCACACTGAATAGTCGCCGCCATTCTGAGGACTGAATCAGGGAGTGGCTGCGCAGCGCAATGCCTTTAATTAGCTGTGCTGTGTGAATGATGCACCTGTGAGACGCGACAGAAGCCGAAAATGACGAGACCTTTAATTCAGTGTTTTCACTCCAGGCTCGGAGCCGCTGCACTGTATAGTTTAGTGTTTCTCTCTGCTGTTCACACCTCGTTCAGCTCAAGAAGGGATTAATTAGATAATAATATCAGGTATTTTAACCAGGGAAACCAGTTATGCAGTGCAGGGGTTTCAGGACTGGAGCTGAACTCTGAACTAACTGCACTAGCAAACTTACAGAATCACGTCTGTCGAAACACGACGTCGTTTTCAGACCCACGACATTCAGTCTGATATTTAACGCTTATGTTTCTCCATTCGAACGTTATTTAAATCTCAAAAGAAACAGAGAGTGAAGTTATACCGGCTGTCTGCAGCTCCGTTAGGGGGCGACTGTTTATCTCTCGGCTGATAACATTAGCTAAAGTTATCTAAAGGTTCTCATCTGTGTTAATTAGCTGATGTCGTTTCCCTCCTATGATCAGAGTTTATCTCCTCTTTATGCAGCACCATGGGATCCTTTACCCACCCATATGTGAAGAGCTGGTGGGCTTCTGTGCTCTTATGTGCTGTGAGAGACTCTCCAGATTAGGCAGAGGGGCTGAGTATGAGAAATATAAACATCAGGAAAACACAGATTTGGTAGCTTTCTGCCAGTTTAAGTGGGATCAGGAGTTCAGGGGAAACTGCATAAGGATCACAGCCTGTTTTATCCACTTTGTCGAGGTCACGTTTTTCTCTTCCAAAGTAAGGAGAGTCATTTTAGCCATCGTTCACCTGTAGTTATGTTCGTGTGGAGCAGTGAAGCCAGAAATCGGCGGCCACGACAGAAAAATCACGTGACTGAAACCCTTGGATTCTATTCTGTTGTATTCCAAGCGTTCTGTTATATTCTGTTGTGTTCTTTTCTGTTCTATTATATTCTTTTGCATCTTATTCCAGGCTAATCTGTTCTATTCTATTGTATTCTGTTCTTTATTCTCGCTCCTGCTGGTATTTTGTATTGTTGTAATTTTGCTGTTGTAACAGCTCCTGGTGTGAAATAATAAAGCTGATCAGTTGTGGGTGAAATATAACGCTCTGCTGCGACTGCGTTCATGTTGCTTTCAAACTTCTTTGTATTCATACATGTTTGTGCGTCTAATTAATTTTTTAAGTAACTCTTCTGAAGTCGACCCTCCTGTCTGACTGATAGTGCTTTACAATGATGCAACAAGTGAGTAAGAGCTTATTTTCCTATTAAACAGGTTTCACAGAGCTTATTATTACTCAGAGTTCTCTGTAGTATCAGTTGAAATGCAGTGACTCTGTATTACTCGTATCTAAACGTGCATGAGAAATTCTGTTTTCCAGCGTATCGTCACTGTCGGAGCAAAACCTCCGAACTTTACAGGAGACGGAAGAACATTAACTTTCAGTTCTGAACCAGAAAACATTCATAATATCCCGGTTTAAAATGGTATTCCTGAATTTTCTTGTTGAAGACGGTAGCGAGTAAACAAGATGTGCTACTCCGGTTTGTTTTCATTATGTGTGTCGAGACAAATCTCTGTGATTGGCTGCTGCAGTTCTGGAAACCTGCCCGGTCTGGATTACGAGCCTGTATTTCAGTGCAGTCGTACGGGTTTCAGCTCATGTTGTATTTCCACACTAATGAACTTTGATACCACCAACACTGACCAGAGCATATTCCTCAGGTTACTATCACTCTGTTAACTCCTGAAGTGTCCAGGACCCGCCGGGAGGCCCAAAGTTTGACTACACACTTCTATAATCTAAGAACAGCTCAGCCAGTTTCCATTGAAGTCCCTGTAGTTACTGAATAATAAGCCTTAGTGTGTAATAAGCCTGAGGTTTTACAGGGTTGACAGGTCTGAGATCAGCTCACACAAACTGATGACACCAACAGATTATTTGTTTTTGTGTGGTT
>JAILXH010087288.1:11131-40560 GCA_023558415.1 Piaractus mesopotamicus | reverse complement strand
TGTGTGTGTGTGTGTGTGTGTGTGTGTGTGTGCACGACTCCTCCATTGTGGAGTACTACAGATGTTGTATTTAACATCTGATGACTCGTCTGCTGACGTGTGTCTGTGCCATTCTTGTCTAGACAGTCAACCCCAGCATGTATGTGGCATTCGTGTTATCTACTGAATAGTCACAGAATGAGGCCCTAGTCATGTTATATAATTTTAGACAATATCACAGTTCTGCCATTGTGATGATCTTCACCCTAGTAGGATTTGATCCTAAGCACTTTTGAACACTCACCTTCGCCTTATCATGAACAAGGATCCTGATAAGTTTTTATTGGTAGTATCAAAGTTTGGAAACTGAAGTAGAAAGATTTGTGCTTTACTATTGGCCCTTGCTACAAAATTGTTCACAAATAAGTGGCTTTTTTGTTCTATTCTTTTGTCTGCATCAAACTGACACCCATGCCATTATTAAAGTTTCATTTGTGTTTTCAAGTAAGAGCGAGTTCCTTAAATGTTACCACAGTGACATCTTGAATACTCTGCTTTGGCCTTTCTTTTATTCCCTTCATTGTACTATTTGCAGCATGTCACTTTGGTCTTAGGTTCTGATATCTTAATGGTTAATCTACAGTAGGTTTCACCTTGCCAGCTACATTGGCTTTCCAGTAAACTTCAGGAAAAATGCTGAAATCCAGTGCATGACTGTAAGCAAGTTTATTTTTCCATAAAACAGTGTAGAAAAAGCTGTTTATGTCTGTCTCTTGTCTGGTAAAGTCATTTATGTTGTCTTCTCCAGAGTTAAATGCACACTTAAATTTAAAGGAGTTAAGTTGACTCTTGGAGTTTGTTGACAAACAAGGTGTGCCTTATTGTTTGAGATGTGCTTTCAGGACTTCTTTTAAATCATGCATGCGAAGTTAAATGGGCCCCTGTCTCTTTTTCATGCTCAACGCTCTTAAGTACTTTGGTGTAGAGATCTGAGATTGCTAGCTTAACCATATTGGGACGACTCATTTTCCTCAGGTAGTCCCGCCACCGCGCACCGAAACTTGACATCGAGCAGCATGAATGATATCTCTGACAAACCAGAGAAAGATCAGGTATGTTCATTTTCTCCCTTTTTATCTTTTATCTAAGTTGAGGCATTGATTTTATGAGTATGAACTTGATATCTTAAATGAAAGCAAGGTCAGAGATGGACTGGCATGAAATCTCAATAATATGCAACTTAATAAACCCTGGTACCACTTCTACCACAGCACCGTTCCTTGTTTGTTGGCAGTTAGCAAGTCCAACATCTACTTTGGGTCCATCCAGCTCTTATTCAGCTGTTTAATTACGTTGTTCTCTGCACGCATGCAATCTCTACATTGATCATTTATCACTTGTGAGAAGCAGATAAAATGGCATTGCTATTCTCTCCGCTGTTTACCCACTAGGAAAATTTGACGTTAAGTGCATCACAGACATAAACAAAAGGAACCGCAAAGCGGTACATAAGGACATATTCCAGGCAGATAAGCACTACCGGCCTACAATCTCAACAGGAAATGCTCAGCTGCTTGTTGGGGGAATATTGAGGGGAGATAACATCTCTGCTTTGGCACAGCAAGCATTAACAAAATGGTAGAACTGGACAAATTGGCTAAATGTTTTTCTGTCACCTGACAAGGCTGTGTGACCGTAGTGTTAGCCAAGCCTGGACAGTTTTATGTGTTCTTCGTGAAGTGCTGTAAGCTGCTGACGCTTGGGACTGATTTGCCGGCAGCCTCAGGAGACCTGGAGAAGATGTCCTGTTATTTGGCAGCCCAGGAAGAGGTTGGTGGGCTCAGTGGTGGGTTTTTTGTGCCCCAGATATGTAGACAGATTGGGCTTGTAAACACAGATTGAAGAAAGGCATGGCTGTGTGTGGTAGAAAAGCATTGCAAAGAGTTGTCACATTCACACTTTTCTCTCAGCTATAGCCTGATGCCATCCTCACATTCTCAAATCCCTGGGCATTCATGGGGTCTGGTATTTAACAGTGTAGAGCGGGGTGTCCAATCTTATCAACAAAGGGCTGTTGTGGCTGCAGGTTTTTATTCCAACAAAGCAGGAGATCACATGATCAAATGTTTGACGCCTGAGAGGAACTGATTAACATGTGGAATCAGGTGTGCTTTAGCTCGTTTTGAGTGAAAACCTGGAGCCACACCTGCCCTTTGTGGACAAGATTGGACACCCCTTGTGCAGAGTGAGAATAGGAATAAGTTTACATTGTAACTCATGAAAAGTTTGGCTGGTGTCTCCTTAAGTAAGAGAATAAAATGATCTATTCACAAATGATGGATATAAGATCAGGACCACTGACTCAACTCACAGCTCACAGTGTAGTCAGTACTTGTTTAGGATGTTTTGCTTGGTGATAGAGCCGCACAGTATACTGTTTATTAAAAGTTATCGATTCTTAACGAATCCAGATTAGTTTCTTTGGGTGTTTTGATAAATCAAGAGATTAACATGATGCAAAAGCGGTATATAGTTTTGGTTAAACTAGTGCAGGCTAAACTTAAGCCATGTTACCTCAAAATGTTTTTAATATATTGCAAGGCATGTTTGTAAATTGTAATATGTAGCAATGTAATTGCAAAATTGTCTTTTATCCAGCCATGCTTAGAGAAGCATCACATTTTAAGGAGCACTTTCATGAGTTAACTTATTTTCTTTTCTGTTGTGCAGTTGGCTCCATGCTGCAATTCTCTGTTTAAACCATTACATTTGTGTAGTATATGAATCATAAAACTAATTTTGTTTTGCAAGAATATTCCCCTTAGGGCCCCCCATTCCTCAGTGTAAGGTGCTATAACTACTCAGGCCTGCTTTTGTGCTTAAGAAGGCTCCTGAGTGAGCCAAGAGATCTCATTTTCTTTTTGGTTAGACTTTTGGTTTTCCTCCATTGACTGACCATGCACATACATCATTATGTTACTTGAGCTTTTGTCACTGATGAAATCTTCCAGACTGTGCCAGCAGATGATGCTTACACATGAATAGTTCAGCTTGGTGTCTATGTTGTGTCTTTTTCTGATACAGGGTCCGGCTGTAATTTAGACATCGGTGTGATATACAAGGAAGTCAAAATTTTATTTCTGTTTACTCAAATTGTTTGGCCTTTGACCACATTGCTACAATCAAAGAAAATGTTTATTGATCCCATTGTAATCTCCCAACGGGACTCTAACACAATCCTAATCCTACCCCTAATTCAAACCTGATGCAAGCAATGTAATTGTAAAGTGTAAAAGTAGTTGTAAAACTCAAAAGTAAAGTTAATCTTATATTTATTAGTATTGCACTAACATAAGAGTCAACCTCTTAGCCTACCAGCAACTCTCTGGCGTTCCACAGGCACTCCAGGTTGTTTAAGGTTTTCTCAGTTAAGACTTTAATTAGTCTCTATACCATCTTAGAGTGATGCGATCTGGTTAATCTAGCTGCCTTATGCCATTCTGAACTGAACTTCATTCATTACTTTAAGCTTTGTAAAATCTGAGGGAGCTGTCAAAAGCACATGTCAGTAAAGGCAATATTTCCAGAAAGGTTGGATAGAATCTGTTTTAGATTTACATCAACTGGGACAATGAACAAAATACCCAGTGGGAATTAAAGTGTCTTCTTGTATGTAAGCATAGGGACAACCAGTTTAAAGTTAACCTGATACTGAAAATTACATTTTTTATGTTTGTATTTTTATGTCACCATTCATATTAAGCATGAGCAGCTCTATAGAAGTTTAAGAACTTTGTAAAAGAACTAAAAATGGCATATTGTTGGTGTGTATCAGTATTATTTTGATGTCAGCAGAAAATCAGAGTGGAAAAAAGAATTCCTCTGATCAGATCCTGTAATAAATCTGTCCTCTTGAAATAGCTCACACTCACATTATTGATCTAATACCTAGCCACACATTAGTGGAAACAAACAAAAGCAACTGAACTTCCCTGGAGTGAGGTTACATGTTGGTCCATTATCTACTAACTATGTGTTTCAAAGTCCTTTAATGCCACACCTGCTGAAAGAAAATCACTGTCTCCTGCTTCATGCATAAGCAGTGTACCTTGTGTCCTTGGAGAGAATGTCCTTGGGTGCTTTAGGGTGAAGTTTTTCCACTAAAGTGTTTTCACGTCAATGAGTAACCCAGTAGTGCCCATATCAGCTTAGTCCGACATTTATAGCAGTATTTAAATGTACTCCCTTAGTATACCTTCACTAGTTTTATGAATGTCTTGACCACTAATTAAGTGATGTTACAAGCAGGCAGAATTAGTGTTTTATTATATTTCATATTTCAGATTGTGGTTTCCATTGATATGGACTCTTTTGTGGTATAAGTGCTTAAAGGTCTCTTTTTAACACTTGAATCTTGAAGGTATTAAATTAACAGCTGATGAAAGATTTAGGAGTGATGATGACCTTGGAAGCAGTGACTGAAGATAAGTTATCCAGTGGCAGTTTATGGTACGAAGGGAGTACTAATTATCTTTGGTCTGTAAATTTTATATTTGGCACTCACTCAAAGCCTGTGTGTCCACTAGTGAAGTTAGCTTTGAAGTTGGCCTTCAGTGTCTCAGCGGTAGTGGTAGCATTACTCCTCGAGAACTGCTTAATTTAGTAGAACTGTCCAGGTTACCATTGGTTCCTGTGGAAAGAGAGGAAAGGTATGCAGGACTAATAGAAGGCACTCGCTGACAAGCAGCCCCGTGTATGACCATCCATCTCCATAATTTCGATCACTTGGACAGTTGTAGGTGTTCACTGGATCACATTAATGTCTTGCCTTGGCATCTAAACCACTGAATGGTGTGCCTTTCCAAGGAGTTAATGAATGCTTGATTATCATCTCTTTGTCTGTCCTTTGCTGTGTCTTCACTGGATTCATTAAATTGCTGCTGTTTCTGTGTCTAGCTGAAGAACAAGTTTATGAAGAAGCTGCCCAGAGATGCAGAGGCCTCTAATGTACTGGTCGGGGAGGTGGACTTTCTGGATGCTCCTTTTGTGGCCTTTGTAAGGCTGCAGCAGGCCGTCATGCTGGGAGCGCTAACAGAAGTGCCAGTTCCAACCAGGTATGAACAGTTGCGGTGCTGAAACATCGCAAAAGTCAGACATTACATTTCTTTAAACACTGCTTTTATCTTTAATTTTGGCCTCAAAGGTTCCCTAATCTAACATGTCGGACTTAATTTAGATGACTTTGATAAGCTAGATCAAGTATGTTAGATTTAGGGCTGCAATGATTAGTTGACAGTTTGTCGGGGCATTGTTTAGTAAAAAACAACAAATAACCTGTAATGGTAATATGTGTATTAATTCTGATAGATTTCAATACACTCTACATATGAGTGCAGTACGGCTTCTGTCATTGCATTGCATTATGAGAAGAAGTTGTTTGTGGCACAGACAGAACTTTGAACGATGGCGGCAGAAAAGAGATGAACTCGGCGTGGTGCATGATATGTAGAAGCGTTTCATACCAGCAAGTTAGTAAATAGAATGCCTCGTGGAAGAGACAAACATTTCAGTAATGTTAAGTATGTTGTAGTAAAATTAATGCCATACTGAAGTAGCAGGTTAGTAAGGAAATGGTAAGGCTCCAGAATAACGTCATTCAGTCGTCCCAAGGAGGATAAAAATAGGGCACAGAATGATGTTAAATCTGTTGTAGAATGCTTTCAGGATGATGAAGTTGCAGAGTGAATTAGTGTTTTATTGCAGTTGCTATTTGAAATCTTTCTGTGAGATGTACTTGAAAACACACTTTTCCCATACAGGTTCCTGTTCATTCTTCTTGGGCCAAAAGGCAAAGCCAAGTCGTATCATGAAATTGGTAGAGCAATTGCCACCCTTATGTCTGATGAGGTAAGAAAAGAAAAGCTGGGTGTATACTTTATTGTATATCACTGTAGCTGCAGTAAATGTATGAGATTCATATGAATATCATAAACCTTACTGTTGTGGTTTCACAAATCTTCTGTTTTGATATGACGTCTGGAAAAGTCTCTGATTAATCAGCATTATCTAATTGCCCTTTTATGAAGGTCTTCCATGACATTGCGTACAAAGCCAAGGACAGACAAGACCTCCTCGCTGGTATCGATGAGTTCTTGGATGAAGTCATCGTTCTCCCTCCTGGCGAATGGGACCCTACCATCAGGATAGAGCCTCCAAAGTCTCTGCCATCTTCTGATAAAAGGTCCAGACTTTGCATCAGTTGTAGTTTGGCTTTTGCCATTTACTGTTATATTATATGAATCTCTCCCACTGAATTTTCAGAAGCATTCATTACAGATGGCACTGGGTTTCAAGAACTTTTTCTACTTCTCTTAAGAGAAAATTTAATGAAGCTGTGAGAAACTCATGGTCCCATTTATTTCATGCAAAGACAGACAAAGCCAGATGAGAGGAGGAGCACGGTAACAGTTAATGAGATGAGCCACGTCATGTCTCTTGGGCTCCAAGTTAAGTGGCAGCAGGCTGGCGTCTCGGCATGTCAGTCAGTCTGCATTTGCACCGTGGGCACAGTGCCATCGCACAACACCATATAGTACTGCTAATACTCATGTGACTCATGCAAAATGTGCAAAATCAGATTGATTAGAAATGTAGAAATTTTATTGTTGGCTTGTTTGTTTAATAGGATTTTTGCTCAATAAACATACAAATGAAAACCATTATAAACCTGAATATTAGATGTAGTATTGTTGTTGGAAAGTGTTTGTTGTGGTGAGACAGTTGCTGCTGGGAAGTGTGTGGATTTGAGAGCATTTTTACATGTATACATCTTTGATAAGTAAGTCCCTGTCAGTGCTCGAGAATTGCGTGTCTTTCTGGGTACTGGTTAAAAGGGCTAGGCGATAAGGTGATAAAATTGGATACTGGCATGGATTGACTTTAATAATAAGACATTAATTTATCAGAAATTTAAGGAAATTAAGCAGTAATTTTTACTTTATGTTTTAAAACATGAGCTGACCTTGAGTTTAGTATTTACTATCAGTCTTGGTAAATGAGAGAAAGTGCTTCTTTATAGTAATCTCCACCGGGTATTCTGCATGTTTGTGACGGCACAAAACGTTAGTATTTGTGTCCCAGTGGTTTGCATGAAGTTTGGATGAAATCGTGAAAATAATTTTGTGTCACATGGGTGTTAATATTTTTTTTTACTAGAACAATGTTGTGATAATTATTTTTAGGCATCACCCAGCCCTACTGGTTAAGTGAGGGTACTATTTTTATTGACTATCCTATTGAATGTCCCCTGTCTGCGTTGTTTGTGTGTGCTGTCCAGGAAGAACATGTATGCTGGAGGGGAGAATGCACAGATGAATGGGGACACGCCGCACAACGGGGGACACGGAGGCGGGGGACACGCGATCGGCGAAGAGCTGAAAAAGACAGGGCGGTAAGTCCCTGAGTGCCCTTCGTTTCTTCCTTTTCTGTTATGTTCCCCCCTCAGGCCACTTGTCCTAAAAGAAGTTGCTCAAAGGAAACAGATTGGAAGTGCCAGTGTGTATTTAAATTGAGAGCTAGGACAAACATTTCTGGAAGACCCAGGGCTGATTTCCCAGACACAGATAAAAGAATTTTAACAGATAAAAAGACTTCACCCGAAAGTACCGATTCTGTTGCTAATAATAAATGAAAGGTTATACAGATTAGTTAACATGATGATTTAATTTTAATGTTTTTTTTTGCAATGAAATTTTAGGTATCATCTCTGACCGTGTAGATTAGTCCATGACTATGATTTATCTGAAAACCAGAAAATATAAATAAAGTGCTTTATCATATTAAACATTTTTATCAACTTGTCCCCTGCGCAAACACTGTTATCTTGTGATAGCATTATCATACATGATGTTAGCTTGAAGAGCGCTGAACTCTGTACTGATAGCACAACCCTGCCATGTTCTCTGTGATATATAATAGCACTATGGTAATAAACGACTTTAATTAATTTTAATGGCAGCATATTCAGGACTTTCTTCATATTCAAAGACAAATTTAAATATGCTATTTGAATTATGTATTTACAATTACATTGTCCATGTGAGTGTACATTATTTAAGACATGATTCCAATGTGTATTTGCATTTGTGTCTGGAACGTCTGACAAAGTGAACGCGGAAAAGCAAAGTGCTTTTGACATTTCATTTTCACTGTCTTAATGGTATAACTCTGACATTAAAAGTGGAATAATAACTGCCTATTTGCAAATGCACTTCCTCATCGTAGAGCTCCAGTTCTGCCAAAATTAAAATGTATTTGCAACCCTGTTTACCGTTGCATTTTGACGGAAAAGTCTAAACCACGGGTGCTCAGTCCTGGTCCTAAGAATCTACTACCCTGCAGAGTTTAGTTTTGACTCTATTCTAGCACACCTGATCCAGGTAATAAAGGCGTTCAGGGGCATCGGAATATTACATTGTGTTGTGGTGGTGGTATGGTAGTGGACCAGGATTGGGCACCCCTGGTCTAAACTTTGGTGGTACTGGCTCATAGCTAGATGCCTGTTTACGGTGTAGGGGCAGCAATAGCTTAATAAATTTTAACACTGGCCAACCAGGCTGGGGGTCTGTCTGGGGGAGTTGAATCAGGTGTATTGGGAGCAGTGAAAACATGAAAATGTGCTCCTCCAGGACCAAGGTCGGGAAACACTCCGCTAACCCACAGTGGCCCTGCATGTGCCCTGTGTCTCCTTCAAAGATCATATTTCAGTGGCCGTCCAGGTCCTCTGACAGTCCGTAGTGCCTCTGCCTGAAGCCGGTCACGATGCCACTAACATTTGTGCTCATGACAGCCGCAAGCTGTCCTAGTTGGTCAAGAACCACTTCCTCACAAAACAACACAAAATCACTGGACAGAAATATCCTCAGCCTTGGTGAATGTTAAAACGTCACTAGCAACGGTTGCTAATGCGCTGCTACTGCCACACTTTAGACTTTTTCCATCACTACTTCTTGAAACATGCCTGCACTAAAAAGTCGTCCCCACACACAACACGCACAGCGTTTGATTGACAGGATTGCCTCAAAGACAGTGAAAACTTAGTTGCAAAAAGGGTTACAAATATGTTTTCATTTTGTCAGTGCTAGAGTCGAGGAAAAGCAATTGCAAATGGGTGATTGTTACTTTGTTTTTAATATGACAGACCATTAAGAAAATAGAAAAGAATGAAATGTCAAAAGTACTTTG
Organism: Piaractus mesopotamicus; assembly: GCA_023558415.1. Classification (NCBI taxonomy): domain Eukaryota; kingdom Metazoa; phylum Chordata; class Actinopteri; order Characiformes; family Serrasalmidae; genus Piaractus; species Piaractus mesopotamicus. The sequence continues at coordinate 31,338 of JAILXH010087288.1, read as the reverse complement.
CTTTTCCACATTAACTTTCTCCAGCCATTACACACAGAAATGCAAACGCAAATACACATTTTGCATTTGAATTTTAATTATGTCTTAAGTAATACACACTCGCATGGGAAATGCAGTTGTAAATACACAATTTATTTAGTATTTTCAGTTTTGAATTTGAAAAAGTCTGGAATATGCTGCCATAGTCTTTGATGATGAATGTACAGTTTGAAAACTAATTATTTTAAGTCCTTTTTCAGATTCTGCGGAGGCCTTATACTTGACATCAAAAGGAAAGCCCCGTTCTTTGCCAGCGATTTCTACGATGCACTGCACATCCAGTCTTTGTCTGCCATTCTGTTTATCTATCTAGGAACGGTCACTAATGCTATCACGTTTGGAGGACTACTTGGGGATGCTACTGAAAATATGCAGGTGGACATAAAAATAATACTTTTGTGCTACATTTAGAAAAGTGTTATTGACCAATACTCAAATATACAGCACTATACAAAAGTCAAAGACCGCCATTACATTTATTCAGTTTCTAGTCAAAACAGCCATTATGTACAAGTTAGTGATTTTTCAGCATCAAGAAAAAATTTACATTTAACAGGTTACACAAAAGCTAAGAATATTTATACACAAGTACACGCATTAAGTATAATATCAAATTTGTCTACTCGTTTTTGGGTCCACTTGAATTCTTCCATTCTTCCCATCTTAAAACCGGTGTGTTGCAGCTGTGTCCTCCCAACAAAAGCTGTTCCCGAATACTCCAACACACTTTAGCTGTTTTGCGTATTTCTTCTGAAATGGATGAAGGATATCTTTTGGCATATTAGATATAAAATAATCAACTTGCATGTAGAAGGGAAAAGTCAAAAGAAAAGAAGAAGTTGCCAAAACTGTTGTTCAAAAGTTGTTAAAAGATGTAGCAAATTGGGACTCCTAACAACCATACGAGATCTTGAAGATTACCAAAACTGTCATCAGGGTGATGCAGTAAGCCAGTATGCAGGCCTAATAATTCACCACAGTTACCAGACTTCGAGTAAGTAATCTACACTTCCCTGCCTGAATGCTTCTCTCTCTGAAGGGTGTGCTGGAGAGCTTTCTGGGCACAGCAATCTCTGGAGCCGTCTTCTGCCTCCTTGCTGGACAGCCTCTCACTATCCTCAGCAGCACAGGACCTGTGCTTGTCTTTGAGAGGCTCCTCTTCAACTTCAGCAGGTTTCTAATCTTCTTCTGCTTCTACTTTATACATGTAACAAAATAAATCAGCAGATCATGATGTCGAGTGGTAACCAGTGTCTGTGGGCCTGTTAACAGTATATTTATATCCTCATGTGTTTAGTATCGGGATATTTATAGCTGGATTTATTTATACCAGTAATGGTCTCCAGTTCTCCAGTATGTGTGATAATTGTTCAGTCTAATATTCCATGCAAAATGTAATATATCGACAGTGACTAGATTACTGTATATGTATATTTTATATATTGTCGCCTGGTACAGGAGAAAAGAAAATTGAATGGAAGTCAATGGAACTAATTTTCATGCATTTCTAGTCCTCAAATCATCATGAAATTTTAACACATTCTAAAAAGCTGCAGTCATTTTCAGGTTTTGTAAAAAAAAAAATATATATATATATAAACAAAAAAAGATGATATATAGTATAATTAGATTTTGAATATACCAGCATAATGTAAGTTGTCAATATTTTAATAATTACATAAAATTACATACATTACAAAACTTACATTTGAAAGTCTACATAATTTTCCAAATTCACCCAATTCTTAAACCCAATTCTGTTCCGGCAGGGACAACCAGTTTGACTACTTGGAGTTCCGGCTGTGGATCGGCTTGTGGTCGGCCTTCTTCTGCCTGGTCCTGGTGGCCACCGACGCCAGCTTCCTGGTACAGTACTTCACCCGCTTCACAGAGGAAGGTTTCTCCTCACTGATTAGTTTCATCTTCATCTATGATGCCTTCAAGAAGATGATAAAGCTGGCCCACTACTACCCCATCAACTCAGACTACAAGATTGACTATGTCACGCAGTACGACTGCATGTGCATGGCACCCACTATAGGTAGGAACCAGTATGTTCAAATGTTTTCTTACTGAAGTTTCTGTTTGGATTTAGGGGGTCCTTGAATTCTTCAATGCTGATAGAACACCCAAAAACACTTTTTTTAAATGGGCCATGGAAGTTTCAAAGTGGGTTAGTTAGGCTTCAGTGAGTGTTAGTAAAGGTATCCTTTTAGAGTGGTAAGGCAGGCCACATTTAGTCAACACCAGATGCTTGAAGAGATAGCCGCTGCTGACCAAGCAGAAAGAACAGCAAAATGTCCATTGCATTTTTCGGTGAACTGATGCATATTACAGTACTTACTCACTGAAGCAAACTTGATTTAGCACAAGCTGACCTTTTTTTCCTTGTTTGCTAAGACAAGGTCGCCTTTTACGATATGCCCTGAACACTGGAGCTCAAAGGCTATATTATAATCTTACCTAATGTAGTTTAACATTGTGGTCCGTGGATGAGTTGATGTTGTAGGAGAGATGCTGAAGTTAAGACACCCTCAACTTGCTACACCGTCTAATGGTTTGCTACAGTTATGCACAAGTATTAGAAATATGTGAATAAACCACAGGGTGAAGTCAGAGAGATATGGATTATAAATGTGGCCAGCATTAAAATTTGTTTGCCCCTTTTGGAATAAATCATATTTTAAAGTCAACATGAATCAGATATCAGAATCCTTGATTTTAATGTGTTTTTTACAGATGAGGCAAAGTGCCGGTTAGCAGTCTAGCCATTTGGCATCCACATTGCTCTTGTTTTTCTTACATTTTCATGGCAAAAACAAGAGGAAAAGTCTACAGGATAAAAGAAGTGAGGTTATCGTTAAAATAAACCCATGTATGAGTGTTACTACCTAAAGTGTGTGAGCAGGAGAGTGTGTGTGTGTGTGTGTGTCTGTGCACGTCTTTGTCTTTTGAGTGATATGACATAATGGATTGTGATTATTGTCAGCAAGGATATGAAGTAACAAAGTAAAAAAGGTCCGTTTCAATTTCAGGTTGACTTTGAGCCATTTGGCTATATGTTTTTAGGAAGCTGAATGTCCTGTCGACAGTATTACTACCCCATCAGCTCAGACTACAAGAAGGAGGAGGCTGGTCCTTCTATCCTAGTGCTTGTACTTTGAAGCTAAATGGCTGTGATTTACTGCAAAAGCTTGTTGTCTGTTTGTCTTATTCATTAAAATATTCAGATTTCACAATGTGAAGTGCAGCAGTTGAAAGTATTTTTACGAATGAAACAGTTCTAACTAACAAGTACTAGAGGTCTGCACAGGCCTAAACTGATGCCTGATGCCTGTTGATCCACAGAAAATGAGCTCTTCTGTAACCAACACTGACCTAACTGGTGCAAAGAAGTACTCTGACACTTGACATTTGTTTCTGGCTAGTAGCTAGTAGCTGTGGAACGGCTTTATCCAGAAGAGGCTGCTGAAGACACAGTGTGCCAGCCCTCCTGCTTTTGTAGCTAAATATACTATTTCAAGCTCTATACCAGGGGTGCTCTATCCTGGTCCTGCACATCTACCACCCTGGAGAGTTCAGACCCAACAGCTAGCTTTAATATTCAGATGTCCCTGAAGGCCTTCTTTACCTGACTCAGGTGTGTTAGATAAGGGTTGGAGCTAAACTCTGCAGGGTGGTAGATCTCCAGGGTTGGGCACTCCTGCTGTACACTGTATGTGATCGGTGTGACTTTTTCTGATTTAATGACCAGATCATGATGTTTTACAATGAAGCTGTCTCTGACTGGAATTTTAAACAGTTCCCCTTTAGTGAGCTTTCTTTTCATTTAATCCATAGTAAACAGTTAGTAAGACTTTGTATAATATTCTAGAGCATAGACAAGAGAGAAGATTCATGGAAGTGTGTCAAATCTAAGTTGGCATATTACTTAAAGTAAAATTAAACTACATTAAAATCACTTATTGGAAAACTAGGCTCAGGTTTGTTTTCCAATAAGTGATTTTAATGTAGTTTAATTTTACTTTAAGTGGGTCTTGTAGCAGACACCGTATAGCATGTTTTTCCAGTATAAATAAAGCTTTTCGTTTTTTGTTGCCTTGGGCAATGTTGAACTAGAATAGCATAGGACAGTAGAGTCTCATTCAGTCCATATTTTTACACAGTTCCCAACACACCTAAACTAAGCAATGAAGAAGTACATTCACTGTACAGGAATCCAAGGAAGCTGGAATATAGCAACATTGTGGATTAGATTGAGAAGCACCTAGCATATGACTAGGATTTGACACCCAATGTGTCAATGTGTTGTACACATAGAGCTGTAAGATCTAGAACAGAGCAGCATCACTCATGTATCTGTTGTTAGTGCTGTCAACAGCCATCCGTCCCTCATGTAGCAGCTGACATGGTGAATTTGTTGTGTTAGACAGGATGTTTGTGTGTGTGAGGGAACATGTTTGTGAGAGTGAGCTTTCAACAAGGATGAAGGAATATGTTCATGGTAAAACGGAGGTGACAGGGTTACCTCCCCTGTAGGTGGGCCAGTAGGTGGGCAGGGTGTTTATCCGCCACCTGCCGCCTTCCTCTGAAGCGGCACTCTTCACCCTCCCCCTGGCTTTCCTCTGTTCATGACGCCCCAGACGGGCACCGGGAGAAACAACAGCTGTGTGGAAATTAGTCCCAGTTATGAGCAGCTGAAGCTATAAGGCTCTTTAAAGATTAATGCAGAAGAAAGGTACTGAGCGCTCATGGTACGCGGCATGGGTTGCCACAGCTGCCATTCGTGGTTCTTCAACAGCAGAAGGAAGTGATGGCTTAGCTTGAGAGTAATTCTGCAGGAGAGAAAGATAAAGAGGGCAGAAAAAAGGAAAGGGGCAGAATAGCACTTCTGTAATATTTCATAACACCAGTGGTTTCCAAACCCAACTTTTTTCAACACCAACTATGACTGGAGTAGTACTGTTTTAGCAAATTACTGGTATAGAAGGGTTTTATTTATTTATTTTTGGTCTTTTACAAATTTCATTTTGTACTCCAGAATTATGAACAATTTTATGCTTTACTGGCCCAGTACCAACACCACTGTTAATCTTTAAAAAGAGTTCAAATAAATACAGTTTCAAAACAGGACAGTCTGTAACAGACAAGACTGGTTAATAGAGGAAACGAAAGTCTGTTGTCACGCGAATAAACTTTAATGATATCATGCCATCTCTAGCGTGCATGTCCTCATCAGTCTTATTTGTTGCATTTTTTCCTTCATCTATTCTAAGACATGGCTGAATGATGCGTTATGGCAGACATTTTTTTGCTGACCAGTTCTCTGAATAAAATAATAAATTGTTCACAATTCTGTAGAGTGGACTAGTCACAGTAAATTGCTGGCTGGAAAAACTAAACAATCTTACTTCAGTTTTGTTACGTTTTTGTCATACTTGGTAGTGTTAAATGAACGTTTTTTTTTTCTTTCTTGTCGACTTGGTTGGTTAAGTTAGTCTTTTTTTAGTGTAAGTAGGGTCTGTTTGGTTAACAGCAAGCTAACTAGCTTCCTAGCTTCCTTGTTGTGTTAGAGAGGATGTTTATGTGTGTGTGAAGGAACATGTTTGTGAGAGTGAGCTTTCAACAGGGATGAAGGAAGGATTTCATTAAATATGTCCCGTGTAGTGAGATCAATTTTGAACCTTTTATGAAACATCCTGTATTTTGCTGTGACATATGCCGTTTCTGATCAACAATGATAAATCAATGATGGGTTGATTAGTTTTGTCTACATTTCTAGTGCAATATAGCGCTTTAGTCAGCAAATTAAAACATATGCTGATTATTTTTATACTGTAACTGCGATTTACTATGATAATACTTCCCCAAAGTGTGGCGTAACTAGACAAGTGTATGATGTCTGATAGAAAATTTTATGACTATTCTGTGTTAATGAATCATGAAGAAAATCTTGCTTGTGTTGCTATGTGTAGGTCACCATATCATGCTCATTTGTCTTTCAGTAAATGCTTCAGATGCGTTCAATGATCCAATAGAGGGAACAGCCACTTGGTACTACAACTACACTGATCTAGTAAGTTTTGCCTTTTCTTTATGTGTCAGACGTGAGCACATTGCAGGCACTTGTCTTTTGACAATTCAAAAAATAGCCTTTTTGAGTGTAAAAAAATTCTGTTCTCCTAAACCATTTGGTACCTGTTTGAAGAAAATTAAGGCACAACTAAAACTCTCAACTTACACTGCTCCCTTTTAAATATTACCCCCCAGGTTCAATTGAAATTTGGCCCATTATTACACTTCTAGCCTTTGCTAGCACACATGGAAAACGGCTGTAGTCACAATAGACTCTTTCAGCTTGTGCCCTCAGTTTGAGCTCATTGAAATGTAATGCCTAAACACAATCCCTGTCACCATATTGGTGGCTTCTCTGAAATGAATCTCAGATTTGTGCCACTTCCATTGTGCAAAATAGAACAACGGCAGAGGCAGATTTCACTTTATTTGCTCTTATGGGTCTGATGATATCATAATATCTTGCAGTGTAATATCTTGGGTAGCATGTAGGCTGTCTTTCTCCTAATTACAGCACTTTGAGCGGTTTGTCAGGCTAGTCTTAGATAGGGCAGTAATTCAGAATTCACACAAAAAGAAGCACACATTAACCTAGCTTGGGTTTTCTTGTTTTGATCAGAGTGTCTCTTTTCCATCCATTAGCCACTAAATGCTACCTGGTCCTCACTGTCAAAGAAGGAATGTCTGAAGTACGGTGGCGAGTTGGTGGGCAAGGCCTGCGACTTTGTGCCCGACATCACCCTCATGTCCTTCATTCTGTTTCTTGGCACTTACACCTGCTCAATGTGTCTGAAAAAGTTCAAGACAAGCCCTTTCTTCCCCACCACGGTAAGCAGCCTACAGCTCTGTTTGGTGGCCCTCGGTCTACCAGCAGTGCGGAAAAAATTCCCTTTGGCAGCCCGTAACTTTAATCTATTCACAAAAGCTATGGATTAAAGGGGGCAGCGTCCTGACTGTTTGCTCTGATCCCATCATAACATCATGTAGTCATTTGGTTGTTTAGACTTACTGTTCTTTCTGTCTCTAGGTGAGGAAACTCATCAGTGACTTTGCCATTATCTTGGCAATCCTGATTTTCTGCTGTGTCGATGCTTTGGTGGGTGTTGACACTCCCAAGCTCATTGTGCCAAGTGAATTTAAGGTGAGCTTCAAATCTTTTCTCAAAAACATTTTAAAAAAAAAGTCAAGCATAATAATGGAAAATATTCCATTGACCTTTAAATGTATTTTGACAATCTCTATATTTCAGACTGTTAAAACATTTTATTGACAACTACAAATATTATTAAATATATAAATATATTTTACATTTCCTTTAACTTATTTGAAAAAAAATATATATATATAAAGTAGATGGACTGAAATGAGGTAACAGGTTGCTAGTGACCAGAGATATGCATTTAGGAGTTAAAAGAAATTCCTTTCAAATGTTTACTTGCTATGAATGCAATCGTTTTAGCAAACTTTAATAGAGCCTTTTATTTCTTTCTCGTCATCCAAACATCTCTCCTCCCTCCCGGTCTGCAGCCAACAAGCCCTCTCCGTGGCTGGTTTGTGGCACCTTTTGGGGGGAACCCCTGGTGGGTTTATCTGGCATCGGCTCTGCCCGCCCTGCTGGTCACCATCCTGCTTTTCATGGACCAGCAGATCACCGCCGTGATCGTCAACCGCAAGGAGCACAAGCTGAAGGTAGAGAAAGCACGGCTGAGTGTCGAGCCTCCGGGGCTGGATGGTTTAGCATGTTCACTTTTAGTCTGCAAGGAGCTCAGGAAAAACCTGTGGCGCTGTGGGCGACCACGGCCAGGCACACGCTCTGTGCTAACACTGCCATATTTATAGATCACTTGAGAATGGAGTGTTATTTTTTTTACTCCTCCTTTGTTTCTATGAAGTGAGTAAGGACTCGGATGCAACAAATAGCTTCATTCTAGCAAGTGCTTTGAGTCATATATGATGGCGAGTGTGGAAAATTTGGCTGAAAACAGGTCAAAAATATAAATTGGTCCCTTCTTGATTTAGATCAAAATCTCTGACGCAACCTTTCCATTGTGAGAGAACCACTTGCAGTCTTGGAATTGATTTGTTGTAAATACTCAGAGCATATGACATGATACCACAAATCATAAGCAGAGTTGTGTTATGAAGAATTTTCCTCCATTCAGGCCGGCCTCACACTGCTTATTCAGCAGTCTCATCAGCTGACCTCTTTGTTACTACCAATGTGAGCAGATTTTGAGGAGCACAACAAGGAAGCAATTGTGAAGCAGCCGAAAACAATCCTTTCATTTCTCTTTTTTGGGGAATGTAACATGATACTTGCCTCGTAACACTGTGTCCTCTTCCATCCAATACCTCAAAGCCTCGCTGCTAAGAAAGAGCTGTTTTATTGCTATTGTATGAGTCCTGTGGATGTGAATCAGGTTACACCACTACAACCTTGGATCTGGACTGTGTTTTTTTCTTTTAATGCATTAGAAGTTTTTCATGGTTGTTTAACATTTCTCTTTTATTCCAATGAATAGCTGGTTTAGCCCAGCATTTCTCTGCCTGTTTAATAAGATAACACAAGTAAAGCCACAAGCTGTTAACTCAAAGCCTTTGATGGCATAGTCACCAGTGTTTTGTTACATGTCTTTCAGAACCAGCAAACCAAACACATAGTTTAGCCCTCTAACTCCCTCTAGCTGTAACTCCCTCTGTCTCTCTGGTTCGTATTTTATAGAAAGGTGCGGGCTACCATCTGGATCTGTTCTGGGTAGCTGTACTGATCGCTTTGTGCTCCTTCATGGGCCTACCCTGGTATGTCGCTGCTACCGTTATTTCTATCGCCCACATAGACAGCTTGAAGATGGAGACGGAGACGTCAGCTCCTGGGGAGCAGCCAAAATTTTTGGGGGTCAGGTAAGTTTCACCAATAAAGTGTTTTCATTCATGACATTTGGAAACACAAGTTGTTATATCGTGGTTGTCTTGTGCTTGATTATGGTGCCGTTGCACTGTCTGAGTGGAAAAATAGATGCTTCTATCATAGGTAAATATGGATTCAATTCAAATCACATATACAGTGTACCATACAATGTGTATTGTCTGTGCAAACAAAGCTATGAATGTTTTGTGTCAGTCTAATGGCGGCCTCCGCCCTCCACGTGTGGAGCTGATAAAGTGGTGATCTTGTTTGCCGTTGCACTGTGGAGTTCAGCACAGTGGGGCACTTGTTTAAAAGGCTGCTTATTTATGTAGACTTCAGGGAGGCTGTATTGATGCAGCTGTAAGCTGCACAAATATAAATGCTGTTAGCAGGCTCAGACTTGTAGAAAATACAACTTGGAGCTTTTAAAATATGCATTACAAGAAATACTTCAGTAGCTTTCAATGACGATTTATTTACTTCTGTTTTTGCAGTACAGACACTGTTTTTTTAGATTAACCAATGTTTTTTGCAATGTATCTTTTTTTGTTACAGGGAGCAGAGGGTGACTGGTGTCTGTGTGTTCCTTCTAACTGGCCTGTCTGTCTTTATGTCTCCCATTCTCAAGGTAATGCAGACCTTTTCACTACGAAGTAGGCCTGGGTAATCAAATATCGATGATGATTGACAAGTACCCCAGTAATGATGCCTTCAAAAACGACAATTGTGGTGTAAAGTGAGAGAGAGAATTGACTGAGGACTAGAGAGGACTAATTTAATATTAAACAGCATGCTAAATAATACTTTAGTGTAATGTTGTTCCTCAGGCCTCTGTAGTTGCATCTCCACTATATTTTTTCATGTAGAAAGCTCACGGATGTGAATTTGGAACTCACTCTCTCACATGGCCTCATTTATCAGTCTAAAGTTTCTCCCCAGGGGGAGCTATTAGAACGCAAGTTGCATTTATGTGTGTCATTTAAGAAAAAATAAAGCCAGGAACTCCCACCAGCACGAGCTCAGAACTGCACACATTTTTTGGTCACAACTTTCAAAACGAGCCATGAAACAGTTTAACAAAAGATGTTGAGTTACTCAGTATTATATTATTATCTGACATGCTATAATGTGTGACTGTATTGTTCTCTGCAGTTCATTCCCATGCCTGTCCTCTATGGAGTCTTCCTCTACATGGGGGTTGCCTCACTCAATGGAGTCCAGGTGAGTCAGTCACACATCCGTCCTGAGCTACAGCCACATTTTCCTGCCCTCCATATTAAGGGTTGACTCATGTGTTTTTCAGGGCCAATACTGATACTCATTATGGGTAGACAAGGAGACCAATAGCTAATAAATTTGGAGTTTGAATAGTGTGAAAAATTATAGACACACAATTCCCACAGTTTAAAGAAATATTAAAACTAAATCTTTGAACATTATAAAAATAAATTACATAAAGCATCCAGGCAGTACATTTGGGAATGACACGGAGAAAATCTAATGATACATTTTAAAATAAACTGTAATAGCTAAAAATAAACTTTTGATAGTTTTTTGAAGTAATACAAATGAAAAACATGCAATGAAATAAATAACTCCCCAAAAACAAGCACACAAACAAACTCAAGATCACATGAGTTTTAACTGAAGCTGTAAAGTGTGCTAAGCACCTGGATTTAGCTTGCATCAAAGCCTGTCTCCCATTATTATTAATTTATTTTTGATTATTATTAATTGTTTCTCTCTTTTTTATTAATAATTATTTTGCAGAGGTTTTTGTCTATTAGCATAAAGACAAGTTCATTAAGTCTGCGGTTTGTATCTCTTTAATGTTATTAGTTGTAACAAACACACAGGCTGTTGTTCTTCAGATAGTCTAAAGATACAAATATGCAGCCAAATTAGGAAAAAACTAAGCTTGAGTCTGCATACTATTTTCTCCTATGAACAATAAACCTATTCTCAGCTAATTAACATTTTAGGCACTTTTTGAGCTGTGTATATGAATCCGATTTGACTCTACTGGTGAAGCTTTGAGTGTGAGAGTGAGGGACTGAAGTTATGTTACTGAGTGAGTTGTGCTTTTTGCCAAACAACTGTGCAGTCCAACTTCAGCATGTTTTTATCCCTCCACTCAGATTCACGCACAGCTGTTTTTAGATACACATGCAGCCCATTACCCAAGTCTCACAAACACAAAGGCACTGAAAAAGAGAGTTTGACTGATTTCACTCAGTCAATAGCACTGTGGGCAGTATACTGAAACAGGCTACCGGAGCTTTGATTGGTTGTATTTGATACATCATTCAGATTTTGGGCAATCGAACGAGGCTGGGGGGTGGAACATTGATCCAGAAGAATTTCTGCTCATCATGGTTGCATTACAGATCTGCTTGCATCACATAAACGCTTTTTATTAGCAAGACAAGTTAAAATGCTGATACTGATTAACAGAAAAATGGTACATATTGACGCCTAATCAGCGTTCCTGCCTGCTGTGCAAGTGCTTCCCCTAATGCTGTATGCTACTCTTTCAGTTCATGGACCGCTTGCAGCTGCTCCTCATGCCTGCCAAGCACCAGCCCGACCTGATATACCTGCGGCACGTGCCGCTGCGCAAGGTCCACCTGTTCACTTTCGTCCAGATGCTGTGCCTGGCCCTGCTCTGGATTCTCAAGTCCACTGTAGCTGCCATTATCTTCCCAGTCATGGTGAGTTCACTGTGTCCAGCTTCTGCGTCTGGGCTAGGATGGCAGTAATCTTTGAGATTGATTTTCTGGACACAGATTAAGCCCAATCCTTGATTATAATGGTTTATAGAAGTTAAATTTGTTTTGTTTATGTAATTGTCTTACTGGAATGTAGAATTTGAAGCCAGTGGAGTTGTTTATCTTGGGTACTGTGGTGATAAGTTGAAAAAAGTGGAAGCTGCTAAACTGCTCTTTTAGGCATGTGTAAATTCCTTTAATCCCTTTCAAGAAGACTGAAAAGACTGGATAGTCCAGTACACTCAGTGTTCCTTCCTCTTCACTATTCATCAATGAAAAGAAACATATACATAGACAGTTTTTTACATTGTGGCACATAATAACCTACGACCCTCTCCTCTAAGTGTGGATCTCATGTTGTAGTGATACATGTCTTTTTCCATAATTGTGCAGATCCTGGCTTTGGTTGCTGTGCGGAAGGCCATGGACTACGTCTTTTCCCAGCGTGACCTGAGCTTCCTGGATGATGTCATTCCAGAGAAAGACAAGAAGAAGAAGGAAGATGAGAAGAAAAAGAAGAAGAAGAAAAGAGGGAGCTTAGATAGTGATGTAGATGATGTAAGTACCCCAAACACACTTATTATAATCAAAATTGAACAGCTTAAAACGCTCAGTTATTATTACTATGATAATTAGTGTTTATGAATACATAATTCTCAATCATTTTGAGCCGTTAACTTGCATTGGGGATGTTATTTTTATATTCACATGTTAAATAGAGCGATTATATTGGCCATGCACTGCTGAATGTTCATTTATTCTTCACTACATTTAGTTGGATGTAAGAATGATATCATTTCAACAGGATACAGTGTAGTGCAGAAACGTTCTCTAGGTCATGTCAGTGGACTTTAATGTCTCTCCTGATTAAGTGGCTCTCATCACAGCTCCTGAGAGAAACACCAGGCACTAGGGGATACTGCATTAGCCAGCACAACTGTCACTTTCCATTAGGCTTCCTATTAAAAACCCAGTACTGCATCATTTCCCTCTCCTATTCACCCATGACTCAGGATCTCTGGGGACAGGTTTCCTTATCATGGTGGCCATGCCAAGTCACTTTTTTAGTGTACTTGTGATATCATTCATTTTGAAGGTTTCTTTATAGTCTTTCATGACACAAAATGAACAAGCAAATAAGGTATTTCTGAACAAGATCACAGCCTAAAGGGCATCATTTATATCAGTACTGTATATCATATTTGTAAACTACGCATGCAAAACGTGATATCAGCAGAACTAATGATATTATATGACAATATATATTATATTATTTAATTATGGGGTTACTGTAAGATTATTCAGATTTAATTATTCAACAGATAATTTTGTGTGAAGAAAGTTAAATGATTTGTTGGTGCAATTTCACTTGACAGGATTACTTACAATAAGTACATTTTCTAGAAATAGGTTAAATTAATCTAATAATGTTCCAGCAATCTTATAATGAGAAATATTACAGTTGTTTTCACTTGCCAGTTGTCTTTTCACAGCAGATTAGTAACACTTCAAAGCTAAAATCATCAACCGCATTTGGTGATTCAGCTAAATGCTACTTGTATGATTCAAACTGGATGTTGTGTGGATCCATAGCAGCCTGCAGGTATGAAGCAGCATTACGCTTGCATAAGGTCTCCCCACCTTAAGTATTGAGAGAACCCTTCTCCCTTTCTGCAGTCTGACTACCAGTCCAACGAGAACGTCCCCAGCATTAAAATCCCTCTGGACATGATGGAGCAGGAACCTTTTTTAGGGGATAAGGCCTCTGACAGTGAGTAGAAGTAGAGCCATTCCACTCTGCTCTCAGGCCCCCCGCGGGGTCCCAGAAGCCAGCCTGCGGCCTTTTTAACCTTCCAGCATGCCTTTCTTTTCTTCTGTGTCTTCTTCTTGCAGTGCCTGATATTACTAACATCTTCTCTCTGATCATAGATTCGATTTGCTCTCAGCATGAGCTGAAACATTTTAACAATCTTTCTCTTGGATCTAACCTTCCTTCTCTTTGATTGTGTTTTATTTAATTTGCATGATTTTTCTTTGAGATTCTCATCACTGAGCATGCATTCATATTGAATTTGTCTTGTAGTCCAAAACAACATTGCTTCATTTTGCATCATTTGTCTAGCCAATACATTGCTGGACTGCAAATAAATAGAAAGATCTCTCTGTGGTTGAGTAGAGTTGTTGTACATGACCTTGGCCAGACAGATTCATGTTGACATGCATGAAACGTTGGAAAGTTTTTCTTTGCTAAATGGACCTAACCATTGACACTATTAGAGTGTGCATAAGCTGGAGTTCAGCTGCTCATTCCAGAAATAGTCTGTGCATGAAGAATACCATTCAAAAGTTTTACCATTTTTTTGTTTTTTTTTTTAAGGTATTTTTAGATGCCTTTTGCTATTTGAAGTACCTTTGAGAACAACAAGAAGTCTGTTCACAGTTAGTTTGTGAAATTATGGATAATTTTATTTTAACTATTTATTCTAAATGCTATCTCAGTCATAAACAGCTTTCTCAGTCACTTTCTACAGAAATCATCTCCAGCTCGGTTCATCATTCTGGACACATCTAAAAAAAAGTTTTTTACAGCTTCCTAGCTTTGTGTATCTGCAACCAACTTGCTTGCATATTATTGAAAGCATTCCAAGCTTTTGAATGGTATTGCATGTCTTTCTGTAACAGCGGGGGTAATGGGGTGGGCAGTATGACGAAATGTTATCGTTACCGTGATAAATTCCGTCATGGTACACTTTTCTAAGTATATCATGGATATCATCAGTACGTAAAGAATACTGAACAGCTGCTTGTTTCATTACGAATAGAGCATAATTAATCTGTTTAGTTGAATTTAGTGCAGTATAATTCAGTGCAGTGTGTGAAATATTAAATAAAAATCATAGTTTTTGATAATTCTTAAATGTGTCTGTTCCAAATGATCAGACCTTAGAAGAATATATACTGTGTATCATGGAAATATGTCTTTTAGTACTGTGATATAAACCTCTGTCACCCCAAGGATGCATGTTATGTGGTGCAGACATATACTAACTGCCTCCCTTTCCAATTTTCCTTTGCAGGAGAAAAGACCCCTTCATTTCTTGAACGATATACGTCATGTTGAGACTCTGCCCTACTACCAGGACAGTCCGATGTCAAGGTGAGTCAAAAGATGTTAGTGGTCAGTGAGGAGTGGGGAGATTAATCTGAATGTGGTATATTTAAATGTGTGGAGGGTGTGTGTGTGTGTGTACGTGTGTGTGCTCATCAAGTGGCTTTAGCAGTAGTGAGTCATGACAAGAGGGCTTCCGGATGACCTGATATAGGTGGGGAGGTAGGGAGGTTGTTGTGGATGAGGAGCAGAGGATTCTGGATAGGTTAAGCAGTGCCTTGGAAGAGCCCAGATTAGTGGCAGTGAGGGTCACACAAACACAAATACAGTCTGGACAAACATTGCTGAGTAGTTTACTGTTTTTTTCTGTTTTCCTGGCATGTTATCCACATGGTCAGATATCTATGACCTCTGGTCTGTACAAAATACGGATACAGACTGTAGCATGCAGGCTGCAGTGGCAGTGATGCAGTAAGCTGAGGCTGGTGGTGATAAAGATGAGCTTTAAATTGATTACAGGGTTTTTTTTTTATAATACTTCATCATTATCGCTCAAGATATTCAGATGGCTTAGATCTTAGATGATCTTAATCATAGCTACTGTACATGTTCACACGAAACGGCCACTTTATTAGAAATACCTTCCTTGTAGCTTCTTGCTGGTGTACAGTTCGGTTGTAGTCAGAGGTGTAGCCGAGGGGTGGCCAGTGTCACCAAAGCGTAAAGCTTGGCCATTCCAGTTATGCAAAGTAAGACTTTCAGCCATCATCAAAAACGCAGTTACCAGAGAAGAGTACTGCCTGTCCTGTGTGAATGGTGAAAATCTGTCAACAGGGCAGTTACCAGTTAGAGGTAACAGTCTGATTGCACTGCATTCAAAAATCAGCGTAGCTCATTTTTGCTGAACGAGGCAGCAAACATTGTTTTTATACATTAGGATTAATACCTCTGATTAGGGGTCCACATTTTGACTGATATTTTGGAATTTTTAATTGAAATGAAATATCACTCATAAACCTGGCAGTTCCAGTCCTGAAATCTGATTGGCTGATTCACATTCAAAGCCACTGTAAAATGCTTGGAATATCCACGCTTGTGAGCGCACACGTCAACTGAATTCTGTTTTAGTGCACTGAGATTAAAATGTGCTCCTTGCATGGGCTGTGGAACACAGTAGTGACCTAGTTTTGTTTAAACTGAGAGGCTGACCAATATGTTGGTCAATATGTTCATGATTGTATGACCAAAAACTAAACAGCTGGCAAAATGACTAGAATATACAAGGAGATTCACTCGAAAGAGGCGCCGAATATTGTGTAATACTCTTGCTAGGACGAAGCAATCTGAACGTGCAATGTGCTCCTCAGTATATGGAGCTTCGAACAAGCTGGGATGCCCTTGAGTCAGAGCGATGAGGTAGGCGCCAGACAGCCGTCGCAATCTTTAACCTCCAGGTGCATACCCCCGTACCCCTTCATGTGTTTGGCAGAAAACAGAGATCACTTCCAGCATCGCATGTAATGCAATCGATTACACATACGTCAAGGTATGTAATATATTTTGTTTGGTTCAGATTGCTTCATCCTAACAGGAGTTATAACAGAATATTCGGGGCCTCTTTCGAGTGAATCTCCCTGTATAATGATGGGCTAAAGGTTCTATATTCTAATGTTAATGAATATAGTGTCTGTATTAATCAGGTGCCAAAAATGATTGCCCTTTGATTATAACATGCCCATAGATATAGATAATTGGTATAAAAGGTTGGTAACTTAACTTTTCAATCCACAGTGTCAGAGAGTTTTTAATGAACATTTTTAGAGTTCAGGTGAATCAAGTACGTGTACGTTTAAGCTGTATAATTGCAGAGGATGGCTTTTTCTGATGGCTGGTGTTCTTGAATGAAAGGGAGTGAAGTTCTCCACTTTGCTGTGCAGTCTTCATGTTGGCAGATGAGAATGGATAAATCTGCATTCACAGTGGATTTGTCTGATAATTTCATTTTTTCTTAATTCTGACATGCTTTATCTACGGCTATGCCTTGAATGAATGCACAAAAGCAGATTTAGCTGTTGGTTAATTAGGATATTAGCAAAGAAATACAACCATGCTGCTCAGTGTGCAGCGTTCATGCCGCTTCAGGTTTTTATTTGAATAGTTCATCCTGCATACAGCGCTCGGTTTCTGCTATTAACAATATTATCATCAGAGTAGTTATTCCAATATAGTGTCTGGTGGGTGAAGCACATCTGCCTGTCAAATGGCAATATTTAGCTGCAGAAAAATGAAAAAAAAAATGGGCTGGATTTAGAAATAAACTGTAAACATGATGGGCCATGTGAAGACCCCTGCTCTAATCCTTCATCAATGGTCAGTTTCTGACCACAGAGCCACTCCTGGCTGGATATTTTTGAGCAGTGGACAGGCTGCAGTCATAAACATACACCATTATGGTAAGAGGACAGTTAGCGATAATATATGTAATAATAATATATGTAATCTATAATAAGATATAATAATATATGATAATATATAATAATAGTATAAGTACAAGGTAGGTGTATTTTTAAGTGAGTTTTAAGTGAGTTTCTTGGGGGGAGTTTTAAGCCTAATTTAATTAAAACAACTAATAAAATCAGCATATTAAATTTCTTATTTACTGTTCTGTTTTTTTCCCTCTTAGTCCAGAAAGACTGCCGTTAAATGTGCCTCAGATTAGAATAGACATGGACCCAGATGACGACAATGACGGCTACTTCTGGAGGACTCGAGGGTCCGAGACATCAATATAGCCCCTCCCCCGTCCACCCATTCAGCCAATCAGCATCCTACAGGATCACCGATCATTGTGTGCAGTTTGTCAATGAAACCTCATGGAATTCTCACATCAAGTTCAAGTGGAAAGCCATCCGGTCAAAGGAATATTTTAAGGGAACTTGG
Organism: Piaractus mesopotamicus; assembly: GCA_023558415.1. Taxonomy (NCBI): domain Eukaryota; kingdom Metazoa; phylum Chordata; class Actinopteri; order Characiformes; family Serrasalmidae; genus Piaractus; species Piaractus mesopotamicus. The sequence goes on along the minus strand of JAILXH010087288.1, from coordinate 13,499 downwards.
AAAGACTTTCATGGATGCTTTCTGTGACCACATCAAGGAGCATAATGTCTGAACTCTCGTCTAAAGTCTTCATGGATGCCATTTTAATTATTTTCTTCATTTCATGCAAGAAATCTTACTCATCGCTCTTCCATCACTTACTTCTTAAGAACGCTGGCTGACCAGCATCATTCCTTACTACTATGCAATTTGTCTGCTCGCTGTTCCTCTGATCAACACAAAATGCTGTAGTTGTTTTTTTTACCACGTGTGGGGAGAAGACCCAGCCGGCCCTTTCCCAGCACATCTGTTCTCTTTCTCACCTGATATTTCCTTCCTCCTTTTTTATATAAGGAATTACTGTAATTGCATTTTCCTGTAGCAGGAAAATCATATTTTGATATTTTTTGGTTTTGTAGCTCTACCTCTTATTTTAGATGACAGGCATTCTGTAAAAAATAGAAAAAGAAAAAAAGGTGTTGATTTTTTTATTGCTCAGCATGGAATTTTAATGTTAATATCCTGTTTGTCAGTTTAGTGTACCTCCTGAACAAAGCATTGAAGATTAAAATGTATTATTAAAATGGAGAACCATATTTGCGATAATATATAATATATTGTTATACATAGCTGTTCTTAACCTTTTAGTGATATTTAATGGCATTGATCCTGCTTAGCTTTACAATCGTACATTTAATACAGTATTATAGTATTTTTTTATCCCCTCCCTATCGAAAATCATTGTGCAAGTCTTGATTATGATTATTGTTTTAATAACTAAAGATCCAGTTTTTTAAAAATTATTTTGCACTATGGTTGCATTGATTTACTGAAAAGATATGTACATGCTGTAGATTTCTGCAACCACGTCTGGTTATCACTGCCCTTAATATTGTCCTGCATTTTCCTATTAGATCTGTTTATCCTTCACAAATGACCTACCTAAGTGACTTAACTAAGAACTGCAATAATAGGCCTCCATGAAATGAGTTAAGTAGATCACTGCTGTTATTCCAAGTAATTCAAAGCATTTTTTCCATTGTGTGCATTATTTGAGCGATATCTAGTTGTCATCAAATGTCATATTGCTTCATAAGTTGCTTGTAAGCTTTAATGACTTGAGCAGTCGTAGAATGGCACGTTTATTTCTATAGGCATATCGTGAAACACCAACAAATGTGACGCAAGCACTGCAGCCCACGCTGGTTGCAGACATGGAGAAATGGTTGCAATGTCCAGAACGAGGTTTGCATGTCCTACTTATGGCCTGCGTGAGTGACCCAACGGCCTTTTTCCTCTCTGTCTACATCCCACGTAGGTTTTTTTTGTACTAGTAATTTTTTCTTTTCTGAAAAAAAAAACAAAAAAAAAATCACCAGTTCTGTACAAATGACACTACACCGAATTTTTAAAAATTGACTTCTTTTAACACTGTATATGAATGAATTTTTAACTTATATTTTTTGGACGCTGTGTAGAGGAATGAGGAATACTGAAGAATGTTGCGGAGGCATGTTGGGGAAAATTGTAGATCATTTAAACAAATGAAGCTTATAATAATTGTAAGGTGTTTTAAAGCTGTTAACATTTTAAAACCACAATTTTGTGACTTTTTAGAACACACAGCAGAAGTGATTATTTTAGAATTTATATTTTTCAAAAGAAATAATATTAAAAAATAAAAGAATTTATTAAATTCTGTCTGTATTTTTTTTGTCTTTTTTTCATCTTTAAAGGGTTTCCATCGTTTCAAATGAGCCAATGATTTTTTTTGTTTGTTTGGAAACGGCGATCACGTTAAAATAATACAATAACAAGAGTAATGCAATATAATTACTGTTATAATAATGCAATAAAGTGATTACTGTATTCTGCACACCTCTGAGAGGTGGCATCTTAAATGACCTGGTTATGACTACATTTACATATCATTGCTGCCCAAAAAAAGTATCTACATTTTTTTGTGATTTTTAGTTTTCTGCAGAACTTGAGTTCAGCAGCTGACCTTTACATTGCATGAAAATTTCATGATGAATGAACCAATGGAAATGCTCCAAAGTTGCTTTAAATAAAATCTCTTCACATTAACTTATGTTGAAATTAAAGAACATTTTGTCCTCTTCTGTAAATTTACCATTTAGGAGATTCTTGTTTTTCGGACAGCAACAACATGTATATGGCAGTTTCAGCTTCAGAAATAAGGATCTTGCAATGCCCAAAGAAAAACCTTACTGATTATAGACAACACATCTACGCCATCTAGTGTTCAAATGTCAGTATTGCAAAAATGTACAGTACTGTGCAAAAGTCTGGCACCTGAGCACATTGTTTAAAACCATTTATCTCAGAAGGGCGTGGTTAAAATCCTTTTATATCATTAGAAAATATG
>JAILXH010087288.1:0-10766 GCA_023558415.1 Piaractus mesopotamicus | reverse complement strand
TAACCACAAGTAATACTGGAGAGGTTTGGAAACCAATAAAAATACTACTTATTGTATTAATGTTTTTTGTGTTTATTGTCAGACCAGTGTTTCGGAACAAACAAATGCTTACTGACCAGATAATTAGCTTTTTAAAACTTATTTTCTCAAGTGCCTTAACTTTTGCACAGTACTGTTCTGTACAGTTCTGTCTCTGTAGCACGTGTGGAATTTAAGAGCTGTGAATAAATTTGAAGCTGTCGCAAGTTAGAGCTCCAATAAAATAATGAAAGGTTGATAGAGTGGCCCACCAACATTTCCAATTCAAATCAAACCAGTTTTATATTTAAACTAAATATATTCCAACCATACTGGTCTTAGTTTAAAGGTGAAGTTCGACAGATTTTTTAAAATTTGCATCATTAAATCATTAAGATGTAAACCAACTTATTCAGAGTGGTCTGACGTGAAATCTCCTTTCTAGAGAAACTTGCCAAGACAGAGTTGTTCACAGTAGTGCTGGTGAGAACCAGACGTCTAGACAATTTAATGCCTCTAAAAGCTCGCTTACAGAGTTATTACGTGAAATGGGTATAAATATGCTCCCCGAGGCCTTAGACATTGTTTTACGAAAATTCTGAGATGAGCTTTTGGCCTTAATCTTTTTTTTAAGTCCTCTGTGGTGGAAAGGTACATGCGGGGTGTTGTAAGGCAAAATAGTACCAAAGAAAACTTCTGAAATTCAGGAGACACATGTAGGTTCATAGGTCATTTTGAATAGTGAATGAAATGGCTACATTTGTGTTGCCAAAATTGCAATCTCTTGTTCTGATCAGCACCACTGTAAAGAAATCAGAGTCCACTTTATTTACATCTCAACAACTGAATTATACAGAAGAATCAGTTGAATTACCTCATTATTGCCAATAATGAATGAAACCATGTAGGTATCAGCTGGTATAATGAAAATGAAACCCTCCCTTGTTTTATTCTTTGTTGACCTTTTTTCTGACCTGTGTCACTAGCTGTAATGACTGATTCAGGCCTTGAAATTTTGAAATCTTTGAACCACTTTAAAGCTGCACTTTGTAAGTTTGGCCAAATTGGCGACCTCTCTGGTAGAAATATGTTAGTGCGCCAAACGTACGGAAGAACATTTTGTAACGGGTTGTCCTGCAGTCCCACTTCTCAGTCAGATATGTATTTAGGCAATGTTAGCCAAGTGTACAGCCACACCTCTGAAAAACCAACCCATGTTGATTATGGTCTTAGCTCGAGCTCTGTCACTCTCCCTTTTAGCCTGCCAGTGTTCTGATGAATTGTACTACCTTGTCGAAATGTCCTACTGTAGCACATATTTATAGCTAGTTCCCCACATAAAACCTTTAGGTAGGATATTTTGTTACCCTAAAAAACTACCAACATTAAAACTGTGAAGCTGATGTCAGTGTCTCAGGAAAAGTTGTTAGAACCCCGGCTCTCTTCAGTTCTAAATTTTTCTTTGCTTTGACCACGGGTGATGTCGCAGAGGACGACTGGGTTTGCTGTTCCGATGTCTCCATATTCAGGGATATTTCTCTCCTTCCTTTCACTAACTTTCAGCGCTGTGAGCAATGCCTCCACTGACGCTGCTCAGGTAACCAGCCCTTATTGAGCTGGACCTTTTTTTGAGTCTGTCAGAACGTCAAAAAAGTGAAGACGTCTGATGTGGTCTGGAAAACTCCAGCAAAATACAATCTGACGGCTCTGGAGATTCGCAGCAGCACAAGAGCACCATATTTTTTTTTCTCTTGACTCAGTCATGCAAATTTCAGTTTTAACAAACAAATTTTACATAGTGCAGCTTTAATTCACCATCAGGTCGCGAAGCAAGCACGGCTATGAATATTTATATTTACAAATTTTGGATAATCAGCCTTAATGTTTCCAATTCAACTGTCACCACTGCTTAACTTTGTACAAGACAATTTCACCATTCAAAATCATGCAACAGGCTGTTTTCCAACTGAAGTATCACAGTTGAAGTAAACCGAGGTTGTTGTTTGTTACAGGATTTTCATCTTGTGAATTCCTTTCCAACAGATCTGAACACGAGGAGGTAATTTCTCATTACCACTCAGAATGTATGAAACAGTGAAATTATCTCAGCATAAGAAGCTGCTGAGCTTTCTTATTCATTTCCAGCTCAGGACGCTAATATTGTTGTCCTCTGAAACTCCGTAGACGCACCATCTGGAACCCCTCATACAATTATTCCTTTTAATGTAAGACTGAGCTATAAAGATGAATAACCACTGAACTACATGAAACTTTCAATGAAAAACAAAAGGTACAATGTGAAAGAGAGGTTTAGCAGTATTCTTTGAAAGGGGGTCATGGCAGGTAAAGGAGGTCAGAAAAAAGGGAGAAAGCGAGCTAGAGCTGCAAATGTGAATTCTCAAAGATTACAGATTACCGCAATCTGTTAATGTAGTTAATTAAATCATAAAGAAGAGATCATTACCACAACAGACCTTTTTCTTCCAACTAGTTCCTCCCTTTATAATCCGAGTGCCTCTGTTTAATCCAACTATACATTTCAGATCATAACTGCTCACTCTGGTGTCCCTCTTTTGCGTCTTGGTTGCTCTCAATGTTTCAATCTCAGTTCTCAGAGAGTTTCCGGCCACTGTCTTTCGCAGCTTGCTCTATAAGTGTCTATAGCAAATCCATATTAATGTAAAGATGCTTTGTGTTAATGCTGATTGAAAGTGTTGCTATACAAATACAAGTAAAACTGAATTGAATTAGCACACTAGTTCTGGTAGCTGAAAACCTAATAGAACACGTAAGACTGACATACAAGCTTAGATTCTAAAAATTCTTGTTGCAGAAGCGAAGTCTCTCATTGCTTTATCTAAAAAATCTCGGTGGTGTTTTTTTCATTCATTATTAAAGGCCTTTTATTTTTAGATCAACATTAACATCACACTTCAAGGGCCTTGAGGAGACAACAAGAAAAATACTGGAAAATCAATGATGCATGTGGTAGCTCGAGTTTATTTAGAGACCGAGGGAACAATTGAGCTCAAAAGTGGCACGTTTTCTATTTAAAGAGGAACGTAATTAACCGCCTTCTAGTCATGATACTTCTTTGATTACATTCAGGATCTCTGATGGCTCCGATGAGTGTTCAAGCTGTAGCGTCATCCTCATGCTTAATGACCGCCTCTGTCTGTAAAAGGCAAGGAAAATGCAAATTAATGGACATGGAGATACAGCCCTCTAACTATTAGCCGCTGTGCTGATTTCGGAGCAGTGCTGACATTTACTAAATTGCGGCTGAATTTACAAAGCAGTGCGGAAGCTCATTTCCGATGTGCTTTGAGAAGAACTGTTTAAGCACCACACGTCCTCATCTGCTATTTTGTGGATTGTAGAGGAAACACTGTGGCACCCAAAGGAGCAACACTCTGCTGTTTAATTTAATCTGCGTTTGTAAAATTTAATTTTGTTTACCAATTAATGTTTACAGCGTAATTCCCTACTAAATTCCTGGTAACGGCCATAAAGTGAAGGTGTTCCAAATCATTGGCTGACCTTTCCCTAATCACTGCCTAACCTTTCCCCAATCATTGCTTAACCCTTCATCCAATCATTGACCATCCATCCTCTGAATCCATTCTCTCATTGCTCCAGTCCAGTGATCTCAATGTCGCTTTGAGGCTGCTCCAAAGCCAGAGGCGGCTTGCTCACCAGCTTTTGGCACAGCTGTGCAGGCGAGTGCTGGGGACAGCAGGTAGTAGCCAGCTCCACCCACGCCTGGCCTCGACTCTCAGCCCCCTCCCCTTGGACTTCCCGCTGGACCCTGGAACACAGAAAGGCACTGAAGCACATGAGCCCTTCACGCAGAGCTGGTTCCAGCTTTCTTGCTGAAATGAACTGAAAAATCACTTTTACACAGTTTTTCTGTAGCTAACAGACAGCTAACTCGTATGATTTAATTGTTGACTGGGTCCTGCTATATTTCATCACTTGTCACAGTATTATCTTTTTGGGGGAAGCTCCTTCAATAAGTATAGAAGGAAGTGCTGGTCACAGATCAGTGTAGCATGGTGCCCACTCTGGTGTGCTGATTTCACTGCTTAGACAGACCTGACACAATGTCCCTGTTAATGACCATATTTAGAAGGCATGCTAGAGCAGAGAAATCACCAAGCTGCTGGACTCTGGAGCTCCAGCACCAGCAGTGGACAACTGTGGTTTGACAATTTGAGCCCAAGTGCCATAAGCTAGCATTTCACAGGCCTGGTCCTGCAGGTCCACTGCACAGAACATTTTAGTGCTTTTCCTGCTTTAACACACCCGCTTCAGCTCAGTAAGGGGCTGCGCTGGAAGGATGCATTACAAAATAATGTGTTACAGTGCTGCGACTACTTTGTGATTGCCTCGTATATATGTGTAACTAAGTAGTGTAAGGTTTAAATTCTTGTAATGACATTTCATTTACTGACTTAGTTTTAAGAAAACAATGAATTTAGTGCAATGCATTTAAAACCTAAATTTCCTCTATATAGATTATCCATGTCTTTCCTTGTATGTTATTTGAGAGAACACATTAGCTGCTACAGCTGATTGCGCAACTTTGATTGTTAATTTGAGCAGCGCAAGTGCAGGAAACATTGTCGACTTGGTAGACAATCTGGCAAAGCATCTAATAAGGGTAATCTGAAACTGATGGATGAAGATCCTTATGCTGAAGGAGAGAGACCACCAACCTCACCTAAACAGACCAGACTTAATTTTTATATTCGGAAACAGCTCCTGTAAGCTTTATACTTTATTCATGAAAATTTTATTTTGAGAAGGCTGTTTTTGAACTCTTTCTACTGGCTAGTTTCTTGGTTTTCAAACAGCATTAGCCATTTTTATAAGCATAACTGGCTATATGTTGTTCAAAGGCAGGAAGCGTAACAGGCCTTTTAAATGAAGCTTACTAAAAACTGATGTTTACTGAAAAGACGGTTTACTCGGTTTCCCTTTGTAGCGTTCAGTCAGTACAGATTTGTGTGGGTCTTAAAGAGTAAAGAAGTAATGAGATTACTCTTTCCAGAGAATCCTATTACACTTTGAGAGAAGTGATCAGTAATTTGTTTCTTTGAGTAACTACACCAACACTGGTAAGGGGTTTGTTAATGAGCTGATTCGTTGGATCAAGTGTGTTGGGAGCTGGGAAAACACTAAAATGTGCAGAGCAGGATGCCTTCAGGACATGGTTGGGAAATACAGCCAAAATACTTAAGTGGACACAGCCTTAGTTATACACAGCCCAAATGTGCTTCTAATGTCTATTTTTTCTCCTACAAAAAAGGTATTAAAAAGGTGGTGTGCTGTCAGAGCAGCTGAGTGAGTCTGGGCGCTGGCTAGTTAAGGGGCACTGAAGAGGAGTCCACATTCATTTGTTCAAGGTTTGCTATTCAAAGTAAACTAAAAGGTAATTTGAGTTTTCTTGATGAACATTCATAAAAGGTCTCACAGTGTTTTGAAGGCAGGCAACTCGAGCTTAAAGTATTGCGAGCACAAGGTGTCCGTCTTGGCCAGCAGCGCTGCTGTCTTCTCCAACTTACTCTCCTGTGAGATGAAACAGTCAAGAGAATAAAGTCATTCTCTGGCAAATCTGACAGGCCAACAGCAGAAACCTCAAAAAGAAAATACAGTAGAAACCTCAAAAAGAGACTGGAGGCAGCAAAATTAGCCTTGACAATCTGAATGAACAATGACTCCTAGGAGAGAGTAGTGATGGGAAGATGGACTGTTTTCTGAACTGATTATTTTTTAACTGTCCATTTCAATGAATCAAACGTCCAACTGAATGATTCATTTTTGTTCCAGGTATATGGGGATGGGAGTCATAATGATTCGTCAAATCAATCTCTGTAAACTAACTGTCAGCTATTCGTACGTAAGTCATTCCTGTCAAACAACTAAATTTTGTATGATAAAGAAAAACGTCACAGTGATGAAAGCGATTGCATTTGTACACTCTGGATGAATGTCAAACAGAAATCATTTGAATTTTTTTGTTTGCATGCAATTTTCATGCTTTTATTGACAATCAAATGTGGATTTTTTACTGTTTTATTACAAATCAGTAGCCCCATGTGATCAAAAGATAGGATTTAATGAGATCATTTAAATGATGAAGTTGCATGCAAAGGTTTGATCGCCCTAAGTGAGAACAAGTTAACACACCCTCTATAGAGAACACACTTTTGCACATTTTAACGCACAATTTCTATTTATCTGCCGAGTTTAACATGTTGGAAAAAATATGAAATATCATAAAATATCCCATAACATTTGCACAGGTCACATTTTATGTTTCATTGTTTCAAATAAACAGTAATTGTACATGAAAATGTGCGGAGATGTGTTTTCTTTAGGGGATGTGAACTAACTCTCAATTAGAAAATCAATAAAACATGTAATTTGACCAGGGGGGTGCAAACTTTTGCAAATGACTGTAACAAACTCATCTGGTACGACTGACTTGAAAATAAAATTTATAATTTTATATATGGTCAATAATGGGTTGATACGTTATAGGTTAAATTGTGAAAGATTCACTTGAACCTTATAAAAGTGCTGACGGAGGTCACTTGATATGACCTAATTGGGTTAATGTTATCTTCCCCACCTGCTGTTGCACAGAAGACGTTATAGAGGTGGGCAAAAGTCGTTGCATTCTGATTACAGATTTCAGGAGCAGGAGTGATGCGATAAGATGAATCATGATGAAAAATCTGCCCTTATTCTGAAAAACCTCCTGTCAACTTCTTCTAACATAGTCTTGTTCAACTCATACCCAACCGAGGAAACACAAGTGCAGGAATCTCTCAATCAGAAAGACCAACAATGTTCTTTATTTGACTGTGGATAGCAAATTCATGTGGGAGCCTATATCCGAAAGCATAAACAGAATGAGGAAAGTTGACAGCCACTTTAACATTCACAAACACTAAAGTAGAGCTTTGTTATGATCCTGAAGGAAACTGTGGAGGATGTGAATGTCTTAATACTAACTTACAACAGTAACACACAAAAAAAAAAATCCTTTATTTCGGATGTGATTATCAGGATTGTTAACCGAAAACTGTTGTTAATGAAATGGCAGGCCTGTGGAAGTGAGCATGTGGAAGTGAAGCTTCGTTTAGGCAAAGCCTTTCCATTAACAAGCTTTGTTTTAAGTTTTTAACCAAGTGTTCCACCTGAGGGCAAATGAACGTCCAACACAATCGATCACCAAACAGTTCTAACTACTGAGGATTGCACAGAAGCCGTAATGAGATCCGAGAGTGAATCTGTTTAAGGCCGGCGTAAATAAAGCCATTCATCACCGCGCTGATACGCCGGATGATGGAGTTCTACCTTATCCTTCAGACACGTTGTGGAGTCATCGGGGGCTGAGCAGCAGGCCGCAACTGTGCTCTTTATCTGATCTTGTATGGTCGTCAGCACTGGCAGCGACACTGATGCGTGCTTCACTCCAATCTGGAACAAATATCTGGAGATACACGAAGAGAAAAGTTCGTATTCATATCTTTGTGGGATTAACATTGACTTCTGTTTCTGTTAAACAATATGTTTTTTTTTAGGATACTAAGGACACCAGAGGCCTGTTTTACAAAGCAGGACTTCTTGCTCAGACAGCTAACGCTAAGCTTAGTTCAAACTAACACTGGATTTTCGATCTCATGATGGTGCATCACTTTTTACCAGGCAGCATCGCCAGGGCAACTTATACTGCATGTCTAACCTTCTCCAGTGCAGGTTAAGTTTGGGATTTCAGATCATATACAGCTCTTGGATGAATCAAGGCAGCGATTCTGGAACAGCCTCTAGATAAATTTCGACCCATCCAGTCCTTTTAGGGTCACTGATTTGTTAACCATGTAAAAATGATCACTTTTCTGTGGAGAGAACAAATTATACTATATACGGTGGGGACCAAAAGTCTGAGGTCACGTTAAAAATTTTGAGTATTTATTTAATCCTGAAAATAAACAGTTTTAGAATTTTGAAAAGTTTAAAACAAAGAAAATGTATGACAATTAAAATGAAGCAGAAATATTTAAACAAATATGTGACACTTCCTGTCAGCTTGACTGCACTTTCATTAAAGCAAAGCGGTGGCAAACTAAATACTAAGAAATTTAGAAACTCATATAAACATTTCAAAGATTCAATTTCTCTTCTTTTTAACATTTTTTTCAAAATGTTATACTAAAAATATTGCTTGTGATGAAAAAATGTGTATTATATTCAGAAAGTATGCAAACAGGAACATTCCCAGCTGGATACTTTCTGTTCTAAAAACATTCTGAGAATATTACACAAATATTCTATTAATATTCTCAGCAGGACGTCCCCCCCCAATAATGCTGTTCTGGGAATGCTCTCTAAAAACGTCATCATGTAACATGATCTGTGGCCCTGACAGTATCCTCAAAACATCCTCTGAATGTTGCAGTTAAACACGTAACTTTATAGGAACATTATTTGAAATGCTAAACGCACTTAAAACGTTTTTTGAGCATTAAAAGGTTGTATTTAAACATGATTACAACTTGTAGGTAACATCAGCCAAAGTTATGGAAACATTCCCTGCCAGCTAGGTTTTTACTTTTGGACCCCACAGTATTTATCAAGAATATCAAGCAATAATTACCTAACCAATTATAAGTGGTTGTTTTTTTTTTGTTTGGTTTTTTGTTTTTTTGTTTTTTTTACAGTTATAAATACTGCACTTTATACAGAGACCCTGAAGTGCCATTGCGAAAAAAAATGCCATTTGCTTCCCACACAAAAGTTTTAGGTTCCCATGCAAAATCCACTGCATTTGCAAGGGAACGCAAACTAATAGCGAGAGGACGTAAAATGATTGCGATGGAATGCAAAACGTTCGCAAGGGGACGCAATGGCAAAACTTTTTTTTAACCACGGCCCCTTAGGGGATCCATTTATTTATGGGGGTTTCCACATATTTATGTAGTGGGGTTTATTTTTCCTTCTTTGGAAAAAAGTCCATTGACTCTTCCTCGCATCTTTCACGCGATTGGCTGCTTGTCATAAACGTCATGCTTTCAGGTGCACGCGCGCACAGCCTGAATAACTGCCGCTGCGTTAACTGAGGAAGGTGTTCACCGTCGCAGTGAGTCGCCAGCTTTTATTTTGGTTTTTGAAGCTGAAGGTTAACTCCCTCCATGTCATGTCGGAAGTATCGTATTTATGATTTGAGTGCACATGAACGCCCCCAGTGTCCTTATTATTAGACCCTCACTCAGGTCCCCACAAAGAGCTAAATACATCGCGCGCCCACACAAGCTGAATGAATCAGGTCCACGTGCTGTGTTTATTATCAGAGTGGTTATCTGGACGCCGCCAGGGCTTGTTTCTTGTAGACAAGGCTCCGTTTGCAGGCTCCGTGCCCTTAAGGAGGCCAGAGAAGAAAAGACGGCCTTTAGCTCGAGGCTGTTAGAGATAAACATCATTAGTGTTGGCCGTTTCGAGCAGGTGTCTCATGAGGTTTCTATCAACTCGGCTCACTCGTGAGGTAGCAGAACCTGCAGGCTCGCTTAGCATTTTAGGCTCTTTAGCCCCTGTTCACTCTGAAGGAGAGCACACCACAGCACGTGTGAGTTAACTGGACCCCTTTTACTGTTTAACGGTAATCAGAAATTCAAGGACTCTTTAGGGCATAACTGAATATTAACAGGGGATAAAAGCGGCAAACAAACAAAAACCCACATAATTAGAGCTTTAAGGTTCATAGCTGATTAATTTAACCACCGGCCACTAGGTGGTACAGTTGACCAGCGAATCAGCAGAAAAAACAAGCCCGGATGGTGGGCCACCAGTGCCTAAAGACCCAGGGAACCTATATCTGGAACCTATTTCTTTCTAAAAAGGTAAATCTTGATCTTGCAGGCAAACAGTAAGCATGTACTGAGTGTACTCTTGTAATGTTCATGACCGATATATTTCACCATATTTCTGCATGGGGGGGGAGTCCTAATCTTTGGTAACGCTTCCGGAAGCATTCCCCTGACCAATCACAAGGCTCACGTCTCTTGCTCCGCCCACACCAAACAGTTTCAGAGTCGGAGAACCTTGGCGAGCTAACCACAACCAGAAGCTCGCAAGCTAGACCACCTGTCTGTAGCTGCCTGTCGCCGGTTCTTTTGTTTTATTCATACGAGAACATTATTCGTTCGTCTGTTCCTTCATTCACACTTTGCTTCGTCCATCTGTTTGTCTCTCCGTCCGTCTGCGCCATTTTTCCGTCCAGTTACCGTCACATAAACGCTGGATAAAGATTTCAGTTGTGTGAGTGGCGGGGCAGGCTGGGAGTGTTGGACAGAGAGCTGTCAATCAAGCTGCTCATTAGCCACGCCCACACAGTTCCCAGAAAGGTCTGATCAGCCGTGTTTAAGCTGTTTTATCATATTTATATATTATATTCTTCTTTTACGTTTTCCTGGATGTTTAATATAACATTCAGGTTTGTTATCATACAGACATTTTTAATATTTTGCACTGTGTTGCCTGTGATTTTAAGGAGAGTGTTAGCGTTAGACAAACTGACACACTTCAGCACTCGTTTTCCACTCATCCTATTTACTTATTTTTCCTTTATTTCTTTCTTTCATTATCCTTTGTAAATTAGTTTAGTAAGTCATTTTAGCAGTAGTATCATAAATAAAACTGGTTATACAGCTTTAGCCAATCTAGGCTGTTAAGAGTTTCAA
>JAILXH010087279.1:489-12250 GCA_023558415.1 Piaractus mesopotamicus | reverse complement strand
TATATGTAGTAGAGTGCACGGGAATGTGGATAGCTATAACACTGCAGATTTCCGTGGTAATCCGCGGGCATAAGGTGAAATAAAATTTTAATGATCTCCTTCCTTACTTTCTTAGTCGCTCAATCACTGCTTAGAAACTGTTGCTATGAAGCTGCTGTTAGGAATCTATCATTACCTTGAAGTTTTAGGTCTTTAGTCAGCGTTTCCCATGTGCATATATGAATGTAAAGCTACAGATATGGTCGGATGTGCCTGAGGGGCACTTGATAGCCTGACAGACTGGAAGTTGTTTTCTACCCATGTCAAATGCCAAAAACAAGTTGGTGCTGGCTAATGCAGGGGTGGGGTGGGGACACTTGATTAATATGGGGATGGGGAGAGGATGGTGTTTAGTAATGCTGGCATGGGGTAGAAACGCTTTTGGGTAACACGAGGATTGGGTGGGGACACTGTAGGGATGAGGAGGGGATGGTGTTGGATAACGTGGGAGTGGGTTGGGGGCAGTGTTGCATAATGCAGGGATGGGGTTGTGACATGTCGGGTAATGCTAGGATAGGAAGGGAACGGTGTTGTGTAATGTGAGTATGGGAAGGGGACAATGCTGGAGGGATGGGGAGGGGACAGCTGGGTAATGTGTGGATAGAGCGAGAACATTGTCGAGTACTGCGATTATGGGGAGATGAATGAGTTGGGTAATGCAGGGATGGGGTGTGGACAGAGCTGAGCAATGTAGGTATGGGGAGGGGATGGTGTTGGTAACATGGGTATAGAGAGGGGACGGAGTTGGGTAATGTGCGTATGGGGAGGGGACAGAGTTAGGTAATGCAGGTATGGGGCGTGGGTGGTGTTGGGTAATGAAGGAATTGGGTGGGGATGGAGTTAGGTAATGCAGGGATGGGCAGGGACGGAGTTGGGTAATACAGGTATAGGCAGGGGATGGAGTGGTGTAATGCGATTATGGGGCGGGGACAAAGTTGGGTATTGCAATTCTGGTGTACGGACTACGTTGGGAATACTGGGATGGTGTGAGGATGATAAACAGAATTTCATCCCCGTGCAGCTCTCTGATATGTAGTCTATGTCTTGGTCACTTTGTCTAGTTGCTCCTTGATCAATTTCCTTATAAAGGCTGATAAATGACAGCTCATAAGTAACACATGTAATCTGCTTTATGCAGAAGTTTATGGAGCAATACAGATGAGGAGTGAGATTTAATCTTACATCGTTTCATTTATTTATTTATTTATTTATTTATTTGTTTAGCTGCTCTTTTTGCCTCTTGTTGTGGTATTTAATGCTTTGGCCTGTAGACATAATTTGGATTAGTTGTTCTTTGCTCACTGTTCACTGTCAAGCTGTTAATTGTCCTTACAGGGTACACCATTAAGTCATTACTGCCAAAACGAAAGAAGCAGGAAACCCGCCAAAAACCACAGCCTCGTCCCCCGACATTCTCTCTCATTTTTAACTCCAACATGGAACATTTGGGAGCGCTGTAGAATTGTAGCACTGTTCTTTATTTTTATTCCCTCTTTATCTCCCAAAAGAATCTAAAAGTGTTCCTCTCAAGCCTTGCATAATGTTAAATGCTGAATTATAAGGTCAAGTATCGATCACTGTCAGACAGCGCCCAAGGTGCACTTTCAAGTTTAAACAGGGGAAATCAATATTGTTGCGATACAGACGCAGGAGATCTAGAAGTCATCAGTTTTCTTACGACTATATCTACGCACAGCGTACATGCCATGCACGCTTTAAAAAGTGCTTTATAACTGGGCGCAAGTTGTGAGGTATGCCAAAAAGCCATTTGATAACGTCACATCACAGCTTAAGATTGATGTGAGAAGAACCGTGGGCAGAGATGCTAGTAACTAGTTACATTCACTTAAAACAATTACATGGGATTGTACTCCTCTGAGAATTTTCAAATACTTTTCCTTAATTGTGAATATATTTGTGAGGAAGGCATTCCTTATGCCTAGTTTCACAGTTATTCAATCAATATCATTACTTTTGCAAAATGCCTTCCGGGGTTATTAGAACGGATGTTGTTTAAGCTTAGCTTACATATCTGTATATTCCTTTTGGCTGACTGACATTATGCATCATGCTTGGAAAGTTTCAAAATGAAATTCTGCTGTACGTGACAATAAACAGCATTTCATTCTTTTTCACATATTTTGCCCTTTTATTTAGGGGTTTAATTGCATTTTGTTCTGTTTGTGGCAGCACATAGCTTTGTGTTTTTTCAGAACTCTCACGAGAAGAATAGAGCCTAACAATCTTCAGTTCCTATGCTGATAGATGCTGGATATAGGAGGTTCCACTGCAGTTGTATATGGAACTCAATATTTTAGACGTTTTTAGAATTAATACATATTCACTCATGCTCAACTTTTTTTGGAAAGGTTTAAATAATTTCATTATTTAAATTAAGTAACAATATTTCTAGTATATTATTAGGCTACTTTACCCACATTTCCTCACAATGAAAGTCTGGACATTAGGGTTGCCAATTCCATTTTACAGCAATCCAGCAGATTATTTTGGGTGGCTTGGGACTTTACTGCCACTACATAGAGAGTTGTTAATCATCTTGATATATGATATTACACTACTATAACTATTACTGTTCTAACACAACGGGACTTGAGTGCTCATATTGGGTTCAGGCATTGTTTTCCAAATGTGTGTCAACTCGGGTCAATTTCAAATCGTTTGGGTTCTCAAACAGTTGTTAATCTGGCATGCTGGAATCACCAACTAGTGTTGTTTACAGAATTTAGCACTGAGGTTAACAACGCCCATGCTTTTGAGAAAATGGATGCACAGCAAATAATGGATCAATTCAGTACAGTGTAGTGCAGCCTTTAATTTGTAAAGTATTTTTATGTCATATGTTAAGTATGTCATAAGTTCTATGAAAAGAAAATTGATGAGTTTTAGGATTAAACATCCTGCTATATCAGCACCACACCGCACGAGAACAGTGCACTATGGAAAAGTTTACCCAGACATCCAGAGATGTTATGCAAAAGCTTTGATGGAATTATTTAAATGTATTGAAATACATTTGCTGCAGCTAGGTTTAACTTAAAAATTTGGACAAATTAATATTTTTATTATATCATTTGAAATATCAGGTTTTATTCAATACTTTGGGCCGATCTGGGTCAGTATCGGAAAGAATTTTGTTGTACACTGATCAGTCAAAATGTGATGATGGATTTCTGAGCAGGTCGGGTTTGGAGAGAACTTTGTCAAACTCAGGTGCCACTTGGATTCAAAACGCAATGCTGTGGTTTGGGTCAGAATGGACCAAAAGTTCTCGGGCTGTACTCGGATTCAGACTATGATTTCAGGTCTGTTTAAAGCTCTAACCACAGCCCTATAGAGAATACCAACAGTGCTACATGGTATAATAATCAGATGCACAGCATTGCATTTGTAACAGCATTATTTCTTCACTTGAGCAACACAGAACTTTCTGTTTGCATTTATTTTAAATTAAAACCACTGAAAATTTTGAGAACCGAACTTCATATAATTCCAGCAGGTCTCGTTCATTTCCTTGAGTCTGAAGGCCAATGCTTAGGGCTTGGTGACAACCCTAAGGAGCTGCCATAGCCTGTAAAATGCCATACTGCACAGCTCTATTTACCATATCCAGGCCTTTCTGCTGACTGATGGCTAAATATGAGGAAATGCCGCACAAGGGATATCTGCTCTGCTGTCAATACTGTCGCTGCAGCTGAGCCGGCCATGCTCCTGCATTTTAATCTACATAAGTGGGAGGTTAATGAGAAGCAAAAGCGAAGCGTGCGGCTCAGCATCAGAGCCGAGGTCTAATTCGGCCAGGCCACAGAGATCCGCCGCCTTCCCCCGCTCTAAATTAAATCCCCGTCTTTGTTGAAGAAGAGGCGGACAAGAACACGGAGTTCAAAGTAGGATGTGATCAGTTATATTCAAGTCAGGCCCTGTTTATGCTGTTGTTCCATTTATCCATTTAATTAACTAATTATTCTAACCCCCCCCCTTTAACTCGCGGAGGAAGATAATGTGTTTGAAGCAGTGACCCGGGAAAGTGCAGCACTCCATTAGCAAGCTTGGAGAGCCAGTCCCTTGTTGAAACCTGTAAGGTAGTCTCACCTTTGGCTCCTCCATCTTTCCCACAATGCTCAGTGACGCGCTAGCATTGGCCCCACCACTCCATAGCTCATTACCACAGGTCCAAACAACCATTAGCTAACAAGGACAATACTGACTCGAGTGAACGAGCTCGGCCTGTTGGCTCAGGCCATTATTCTCTCCCCTGTCAGCCACTCTTAAGTGATCATTATGGCGAGAACAGCACGTTTAACCAAAAACGCCTCAGAGCTAAACTTCGTGGGGTAATAAAGCAAGATGCCAGCAGTGCTGTTAACATTTGTGCTTCTTCCACCAGATCGCCAGCTATTCTAAGGTGTTTGGAGAGTCTGATGATGGTGAATTCACACATTGTTTTGACCTCGATGAGTCATGAGGCAAACCAGCTTCTGTTTATAAAGTAATAAAGCACTTTAAAAGAATGATAAACACGTCTTCAGTACATTATGTTTAATGACATTTCAACAGACAGTCTTTTGCCCTTCTAAGAGACAGACTCTCACTCTTGTAATTTCAAATTATAGATTCAGATGTGTGTGTGTGTGTGTGTGTGTGTGTGTGTGTGGTCACATATTTTCACAGCAAAAGATGTAGTAATATTTTTTACAAAAGCTACATGTTCCATTTTTTTGTCACTGGGGTTAAGGCTAGCGTTTGGTTTCAGTTTGGGGTTTGGCTTAGAACACTGTTAGAACACACATCGCATATAGGTAGCTACACACAATACTGTGCAAAAGTCAGAGACTACCATGCATATAATTTTCCAGTCAAATGGCCAGTTTTCAACCACCATGGGAAATAATCCTGAAAGCATATATTTAACAAAAACTTGGACAGAAGCCAACCAACAACTAAATATAATACCAAATTGTTTAGGAATTAGTGTATTTTGCTTTTCTTTCCTTTCTGGAGACTTTCAGTTTTTCAAAGAAATCTGTAGGGATATTTTTCTACACCTCTGAAGTTCAGTCTTTGACATTGGTTCCGTTTTCTGATTCTCATGATCCAAATGATCTCAAACATAATGATGTTGAGGTCTGAGCTCTGAGGCAGCCAGTCAATTCATTTTTCAACTTCTTTGCTTGACTTCTAAACTTTTTTGTAATTTCTCAGTAACAGCTTTTTGACAGCTACACATCCTTTCAGACCCCAAAAAAGTTTTAAGCACTGTTTAATTGACAGCGACACATAGTTGTTAGCAATCCCATTTTCTTTATATCTTTAAATGATAATTTGATCTCCAGTTTTGGAAATTTCAGTTTTTTCCACTTATTTTCCTTTTATCTTTTCTTATGCAAGTAGATTGTCTTAAAACCCACATCGGAATATCTCTTGAAAATTAAATAACTTAATAGCTTTATTAGTGTTTTGAACAGAAGTTAAATAACTGAAGGGTGGTCTCTGACTTTTGCTCACCACTGTATATATAAAACACGTGTGGGACAGATGTATGATCCCACATTGTGGCCCTGCATAAAAACAGACCTTTTGTCTTGGAAAGACGGTTCTTAAGAAAGCCTAGCTAATTAAAAAAGAAAAAGGTGGCTCTAAAGCCAGAAGGAATGATTCTACTTGACAATACTCTTTTATATGTCATCTTATCCTCATTTGAAGGATCTTGGAACCTGCAGGTCTCTCAGATTGACTGACTGACTGATTATTAAAAGCCATGTTTGCTGTAATGACAAAAAATGATGACACTGATAAAGGATGTACTTCACTGGTATGCTACCACAAAACCTCATTTCAGAGCTGCAAAATTCTTTAAATATTGATATTATTGCTTTGTTGGCCTGTTTCTTAAAACCACAAATAGACCTTTAAAATCATTGAGAGGGCAACAAGGTTTTTCATGTTTAAACTGCTTCTTCCTGAACCCTGCAACCTGCCAGGAACGTCCAAGAACCCTAGCAAGCAAATTAAAATAAACACTGACTCAACTGGATGAAAACAGGGAGAAGCGGCCTCACTGCTAATGTGATGGAGTCTACAAAGAGAGTCACTTATGGCATTTAACAATGCACCAAACTAAACCAGTGCATTTCTTGGCACATAACCAGTACTTTAATCACACTCTTCACAACATTCCATGCTTATGGTGGGCTTTCCCGCAGGCTATATGCTTGAATCTCTAAGTAAACACCATTAAAACACAGAGCGCCTGCAATACACATATGTGCGTGGTGCTAATTACACGCTTTGTGGATTTCATTGTCACCGAAAGCCTGACATAACTGGGCCACTTCAGTTTTCAAGCAAAAAAGAAATTACAGGCAATGCCTTTAACTTGCAGCGTCTACGCACGTTTCATAATGCTGGCTACGGATGCGTCAGTCCGTGCTTAAAATACTAATGGCAGCGTGCTAATCGCAGGGGGGCTTTTAGCTTTTTTAAACTCCTGCCTCCCTCACTGTATATAATGTCGCTGCAAGTGAAACTGCATTTATGCTGAGCTTGTGCCACTAAGGCAGGGCTTTTTACAACTTTAGACTTGAAGATATGGGCCTACGAATATAGAGGGAAAGAGAGAGTGTGAGTGCATCAAAGAAAATCATTGTAAATTACTAGCCGCTCGCTTTTCTCCTCCTACATTTAGTAGCTGGTGCTACTTACAGAGTCCATTTTTAATTGATCCCCCTGACCCGCATTTGCATGATGTCTTCTTACTCATAAGTTTGTAATAAAGTCGTCAGCTACGCACAGTGGGCTATGGATGGGATCTGGGTTGTATAAATATGTAATTCACACGTCCTTGGACTAAAAGAAACACTGACTCAAAACTATAAAGTCTGAGCGGAATGATGAAATAAACTTTAATGATGTTGGGAGGAATCTCACATTCAGGAGTGGACTTATTAAAAGCGGCCCTAATGCACCGAGCAGTCGTAACAGCCGCCAGTCAGAGGTGGAGGTAGCTCACATTAGCTGTAGAAGGGCAAAGAGATGGACGATATCCCCCTTACAAATTTAACGATCGTCCACCTGGTGCTTCTGTTCACGTTCCTCGGAAAACGTTTCAACAATAAGCAGTTTAAAAGCAATTAAGAGTCAAGGCTGACAGAATCAAATCTTATACTCAGGGTTCCTTCACAAAATATAAATACATACAGGTAACCAATATAGGAGAATCCACTGAAGTATTTATTTAGAGCTAATGCGTAAATATGTCTCTGCATAAATGCCATGTGCAACAAAAAAGGAGTTTTATCACGGCTGACAGCAGCACCAAAGCCGAAGCGTATTTCAGCACAATTTAACATTAATTGCTCTATTAGCGCTTAATTGAATCTGCACCAGTGCTAATTATCATTTCATACACTCTACTAGTACAATAAAGGATTACCAGCTGTATTTTTCTTTTTCTGTTCTTCTAAATTCCTACATGCCTACGTTTAAGTCTTATTCATTGGGGTCAAAGATACAGTTCACTGTTTAACATTAAGGGAGATTTTAGGGAAAATACAGATGTGCATTATCGCTTTCAATTTAACGTGTGTTCCTGTGAAAATGTAGAGTACCAATGCATGACACTGAGGGCCTTCTTACATACGGAGGAAGACATGAGGCAAATGTGTCTTGATGTGGTCATAATATGCACTCGCAATGGATCTGAAATGAATGTTCAGTTAATTGGCTAAACATGTTGCAAAACACTGTTGAGGTGCACTCTCGGAAAAATAAGTACTAGGTTGCCACTGGGGTGGCGCCCATCAGGGGTACATCTTGAGTATCTTTAGTTAGTAATGTAATTGTTCCATAGTCAATCGCAGTTATTTATTATTTATTTTTAAGTTTGATTGTCTCCACATGTGAGTCTTAACTCCAGGCTTGTTATTTTATTTATTTATTTATTTTTCAAAATGTCAGGTTATAAAAAGGTACAAATATGCCCCTTTCCTCTGGAATAGTGAATGAATTGTTTCTTAAACAACACATTTAAGTTACACAACTGGATGTTCCGGACCATGCTGTATCTTTGCGGCTATAATTACACTGTTTGGTGAACAAAATGTACCTATTCTGTACTCTCTTTTCTTACAGTGTGCAGAATTATGGTTATAAGGCACAAATAGAGGCATAACGAGATTGCAACCAAAGAGAAAGTGCAAGTTCAGTCATTAAAGCCATTGTCACACACCCTCCATTTTAGTGGAGTTAGCAAGCTGGCGTTGAAAACAGTAAAAACATAAACGTGAACATAATTACATCAGATACTTATATACCGGCTTAAGTATAGTGCTGCACACGGATCTGTTGCAAAAATATATAGATACCCAGCACCGTTCACAGTGAGGTGACTTGTGTACAGCTGTGGTTAACCAAGGAGCAAACCTCACAAAAGCAATGATAATAATACAATCTCTCAACTGGCTCGGTATCACGCAGTCTCGACACTGGCTAATTCAGCGATTCCTCCATTTTAAAGGTTACTACATGAAGGGCCGCCCTATTAGAGGTGAACACAGCCAAAGCGGTAGTCAAAGTTCACCAAAACAGACCTTGATGCATAAACACTCGTCCAGCAAACTCCATTGTAATGCATGTAACTTTGCCTGCAAAACTCCACAAGCATACCCAGATCATGTAATTAACCATGTTTATCTAAAGATTATCTAAATTTCCTGTCCAGGTAAAGGAGGTTCACTATAAAACTCATGCAGAATATATTTTTCAAGTGAATTCTTAAGATTAAGCTTTGGTTTTCAGCACAATAACTGGATTTTCTGCCCAGCTGATGTTGAGATGTCAGACCATTTGTTTTTTAACAGGTTGGTTTCTATGGTCAGGCTTTTTGTAGACTTACATGAAGGTCAGCACCTACAATTCCAAACCTGTCTATGTTTGTAAGATATTACATATGGGGTTATTTCAAAGGACAAAAAAACTGCAAACTCTTAATAAATGTAATTTGTTAGGTACATTTTTATTCACAATGCAAAATTTATGAAAGCATATCCATCTGCAGCTTTCATAAGAAACTTTTTTCCTGTGACAACCATTAATGCAAAATCATTCTGTAAACTTTTTTTAGATTTTGAAATCGTAGGAACTGACTAATAAGCCTGAAACTTTAAAGTGTATATGCGTGTGTATACATGCTTTAATTGTTCACAAATGCTCTTCCACCAAAAAGTCTACAGTGACATAATTGTACACTGGTTCAAAACAGAGCTTAGGAGGGAAGTAAACTGAAAGTCAATGCCATAGGAGTTACTAGTTGAAATAATGTTATTATGATGGTAAATGTTATTTCAGCATCTGTTTGAGGCCTGTGTCTATTTAGACACTACGGTTGCTGCCCTTGTTAAAGGTTTTATGACTCTAACACTAATTTATGCCTCGTTTTAAGAGACAGACAAAATTCCATGCAAAACTAGCTACCTAGTTTTTAAGAAACGGAACAAAAAATGGAATCAGCAGCAAATCCTATTTGTTCAGTACACCTGACCCTGTGTGCACAGTATCCAGTCCTTTTTTATTGCCTAGCGGCCTCCCATGTTGTTGAGTGGGTCACCAGTAGAGCGTTTTCTTCTGATTCCCTCCTTTAAATGTCTATGCTATGTTACAATTGTAATAATTCCATCTACCCACAGGGACTCTCAACCCACTGTCAACAGGACAAAAAAAATACATCCATACAATACAGGTTATTGTTTTCAGCCACAGCTCCGTTCTGCCACACGGAACAATTTTCAAGCCTGAATGACTCTGTCGTCTTCAAAACAACATTATCAGATCAAAAAACATGTGGCCTTCCATTGGACAAAAAGGTAGGCAGAAATCTCCAAGCAAAGATAAGGAATAATTGTTTTGCGGGGGGGGTGCTCGTTTCACATTCTGAAAATGTTGGCTGCACAGCGATGCCTTGGGGAGGAGGTGCTGACCTGCGCCGAATGCATTTGCAATGTAAAGTCAGGCATTAAGATCCCGTTTAGCATCTTATCAGACTGGAAGAGCATTGGGTTCAGATAGGGTCTGCTGAGAGAAAAGCATGGGCACTCATTTGGTCCCATTTCACTGGGCGATATTATCCATGTGTCACAGCAGATCCGAGGGTATTAGCCAGGCTGGAGCGTGATGGAGGATAGATAATCCTCTCATTGGTAAGGGAGAACTATGGCCCAGATTTCTCTGAATATCTCCCTCCTCCACCATCTCGCTTAGATATGCCTACAGAAGAGCCTATGTATAACTCATGTCATTTGAATTCATTTCTATCTGCAGAAGTTGACTAATGACAGAGATCCCATTTATGAAGCCAAGCCAAGCTGATTTGCCTTCATTCTGGCTGCCATTTAAAAAGGCACCTAGAGTCTGCTCCGTCAAAGCCTGTTTATCAAAAACACGGCAGCACAAATGATAATTAAGGAAAACGGCATCAATGTTCCTGATTAGGAAAATGTGCCTGTTATACAATAACACTTTTTTAAGCAGTGAAGTGTTAAGGTTTCTTTATGGTTCTTTAATGTAAGTCAAAGTTCTGAATGCAACCACTTCAAGGAAGAGTTTTCTTTTAAATGGGAAAAAAGCCAAGAATTGGTTCAGAATCCTGCAGAGCACCCCGCATTCAGTGCAAGTACAAATTAGCAATAAGAAGTCTACCATTAAAAGAAAGAGCTAATTTAGAGAAAATAACAGAACTGCTGAGAATGCTAAGAAGCTCTACCCCTATATTCATTATTTATATTATTTAAGATGTTTCTGCTAAGCTTTTTAAATTTTGAAGAGTTTCTGCTGTTTATTTGAGTTTAAGAATTTTGACATTTGAGAACTGACAATCATATATGACAATTCACATATCAGAGAGTTTATCTAAAACTACTGGAGTTTGTTTAATTTATGACCATATTAAATTCAGCGTTGGACAGTAATGGAATACAAGTACTGAGAATGTGTTCAGAATACAGAAATGCAGTATCTGTATCCAGTCCAAGTTACGCTATAAAAATGCAGAATACAGCTAAATGTAACACTTTTAGGGAAATTATTAAAGCATACCTACCCTTTAAATTAAAATAAACACCAATAATACTTGTTTATTACCTCTTTCTAAATATATTTTCCTGCTAAAGCCTGAGTACATCAACGTGATGAGTTAGTAATTTATCTCAATGTTACTAAACTCTACCTCTCTATGTAGAGTCTTAACTCTAGGGTTAGCAGTCACCTCAGTAATACATATGCACTCACGTGATAAGCTTAGTACATTTGTTGTACATCTGTTTTGTGGCATAATGTGATGTACGTTAATATTAATGGAAAATCACACAGCTTCCCACTTTATACTCAAACATGCAAATTTTTTGTTATTATATGCCAAAATGTTTGCTTAGTTTTGTTATTATATGGTAAAATCTTTATTTTTTGATCTTGTGCTTTCTGTTGAACCTTATATTAGGACCTTGGTCAAAACAGCTTTTCTCCATCTATGTAACATTGCTTGTCTTTGCCACCTGCTCTCCATGAAAGATACTGAATGTGTGTTTCAAGCTTTTATTTCATCCCACTTAGACTACTGCAACTTCCTTCTCATTGCTGTCCCATACAAAACTATCCAACCTCTTCAGTATTTACAAAACTCAGCGGCTAGAACACTCACCCTAAAAAATCTGTG
>JAILXH010087221.1:11091-22013 GCA_023558415.1 Piaractus mesopotamicus | reverse complement strand
AACATCCACTATTCAGAATGAAGTTCTAAAAACTAATATCCAGAATAAAGTTCTGATCAAATTAATATCTACAATGAAGTTCTCAAAAAATAATATCTAGAATGAAGCTTTTAATAAATCAATATCCAGAATGAAGTTCTAATAAATTAATACCCAGAAAGAAGTTCTTAAAAAATAATATCTAGAATGAAGTTGTGATAAAATTATTATCCAGAATGAAGTTCTTAAAAAAAATTATGTCTAGAATGAGGTTCTGAAATAAAGAATATCTAGAATGAAGTTCTGATGAAATGAATATCCAGAATGAAGTTCTAATAAAATTAATATCCAGAATGAAGTTTTAATAAAATTAATATGCAGAATAGAGTTTTAATAAAATAAATATCCAGAATGAAGTTCTAATATAATTAATGTCCAGAATGAAGTTTTAATCAAATACATTTCCGGAATAATTGTTATAGAAAAATAATATCTATGATGAAATTCGAATAAATAAATAATACCTAGAATGAAACTCTAATAAAATTAATATTTAGGGTGAAATTACAAGAATTAATATCTAGAATGACATTCTAAAAAATGTATACAGAGTCTGAAATTATAAGAAAATTAATACCCAGAATAAAGTTCTAATAAAATTCATGTCCAGCATGAAGTACCAAAATTAATTTCCAGTATGAAATCATGATAAAATTAGAATCTAGAATCAAAAATTGCTAATTAGATCTAATTATAGCTATTTTGATGTAATCATTTCTTGCTGTTTCTAAAAAACCTTGAAATATTAAGTAAAACAACTGATCAGGCTGATATTCTGATGAACACAGATGGGCTCTCGCTCACCTGCACTGCAGTCTGAGTCTCCAGCGTGTTCAGCCTCTGCAGAACACTCTGCATGTCGTCCTGTAGTCGTGACAACGCCGCCGCAATCTGTGTGTTCACACTGCACTTATTCACCACCGGACTCGTCTCCACACGCTGCGCGACGTCCTGACCGCTTAGTGTCCCAACAGCATCACAGATCAGACGGGTTCCTGCTGAACTGCATCCTGAAACTGGTGGAGAGGAAACATGCAGATATATTATCATTGCTTACACAGAGTAAACACACAAGCTGTGCATTCTGGGAATGATACATATTAGGCATCATATTAAAAAATATTAATTTAAAACATATGCTGCCGATTACAAAAAAAGACCGAAAACATCTTATTTGTTTTTATATTGCAGTATTTAATATTACAAAAACAACAAAAAAATAATGAATATTTTTGGTTGTTGTTTATTCGGGATGCATTTCATCATTTAAGTTTTATGTAAAATATTAAAATATTAATTCAATTAACTGCTTAAACAGCAGGCCTATTATTCAGCTATTTATCTTAAAATGTGGTTTTACGACGAAGTTAATAAAAAGTTATTTTGTACTTTTATACTGTTGACCTCAGCTCAGCTTTCAACAATATTTCTCCTGATTTAATACTTTCTAATACTTTAATACTGATAACGTTGGATGTGCCCTGTCCTGGGTTTCCCACTATCTCAATGATAGACAGCAGTATGTCTATATTGAGGATCATAAGTGTTCTACTGTGTCTATTGGTGTCCCACAGGGCTCCGTTCTAGGACCGCCACTCTTTATCACATACATGCTGCTACATGGCCATATAAAATGCTGCTATTGCCGAAATTTTCACTGTAACGCAGACAACCAGTTCGGATTATACCACCCTGTAGCTCCGTAATACTGCACTCTTTTGGCTAGAGCTGAAAGATTAATTGTTTTTATATCGAAATTGCAATTTGAGAAAGTACAATCTTCACACCGCAAAAGCTGCAGTTTTAATTATGGCCTATATTATTAACATCATCATAATTATCTACCCTAGTCTATGCCTTTCATCATTTTAATCTTTCCGAAAGACTCACTACAAAAAAATGATGTAATTGCAAGTGAACTAATCTTCTAGTTGATATATATAGTTAACAAATCTAGTTATATATCTCACCTTTCGCATTTTGAGATTGTTGATAAAATGAGATTATTGAACTTATCTGTAGACATTTGTTCTTGTTTTAAGTCGTTTTATCCAGTAAAATTATCATTTCTGTTGGCAGACAGCTTGGCTTATTTTAAGCATTATTCTAGATAAAATTGAAAATATTTTAAACAACAATTGACAACAGCCTCCTAATGAGAAACAGTAGAAATATTGAATACAGTTCAGATGTTTTTACTTAAATTTTTCATTTTTTTTATTATCACTGTTCTTCTTGTCACTGAGTGTAATGTTAATTTGTATCTCATTGTCATGTCATTTGTTGTTAATGTGTTTCCTCATGTTTATTGCATTTATGTTCTATGATTGAAGTTTTCTTGAGCTTGAGAAAGGTGTTATATAAATAAAAAATGATGAATGCAAATCAATTGTAAATGTATTTCAATATGTAATCAACTATTACTATTAACTATTTAAACAGCATAATACAAATCCAATATTAATTCTAGCCTTTTAAAGTTTTTTTAATATACTGGCTGATTTACAGTAATTTATTCCGAAACTAGGCTTTCTTGTGCATGGTGAACCAGCCTATAGTGCACTATTTCGGTTATTAAGACATTTGCAGACCATCTAAACAGCACAACACAGATCAATCTTACAGTAATTTCATATTCAGTGCATAGCTAATGTAAGGCTGCGCACTGGAATTAGCTATAGAGTAAATACAGTCAGTAAAGGACATCTGAATGGAACATTATTGACAAAAAAGGAGCCCCCCACCTCCTCCTCTGCTCACTGAGACCCTTTCAGACTGCACTGGTCCAGCTGCCGCTGGGTTCGGGAGGGGGGTTTCCTGCTGTTTTCCATCCTGGCTCCCTCCCGGCTCCCCTGGCCTTTTGGCTTCAGCCGCCCTGGACGCTGCCAATTGGACCCTGGAAACCCCTGAACCCTACAGGGACCATCATAAGCCATCACACACACTCATAAACCCTCACAGACCCTCATTTATATCACTCTCACATGTTACGACATCGTAAACAAGTCTCACTCTCTGTCTAGGAAGAGAAATCATGACCTTTTAAGCTGCCCAAATAATGGGTCATTCCTTGTTTATCATCATCATGTTTATCAAGCGTTGTATTAAGAGGGTAAAAATAAGCACCCTGACTGACTCTAAGTGAGTTATTTTTAATTTTTTCGAAATCAAAACAAAAACCAATGGCATGAAGGTGCAGACTGTAATCTGCTGATACAGAATGCACTCTGTATAGCATACACTGCTCTTCTTAGGGTCACCAATGATCACCTTTTTGCTGCTGAGTCAGAAGCTTTTTATACTGCTGACCTCAGCTCAGCTTTCAACAATATTTCTCATGATTTAATATTTTCTCTTATGCATGTTACTGATAACATTGAATGTGCCCTGTCCTCCTCCTATCTCAATGATAGACAGCAGTATGAGAATCATAACTGTTCTACTGTGTCTATTACTACTGGTGTCCCTCAGGGCTTCATTCAAGGCCCGGTACTCTTCATCATATACATGCTGCTACATGGCCATGTAAAATGCTGCTATTGCCGAAATTTTCATTGTAACGCAGACGACCAGCACAGACTATACCACCAACCTCAAGCTCTGTGCATTCGGCAAGCTAGCAGTATGACTAGCAGCTGACATTTAGTAAATTGAGTTTTTTGGACTGATGATCTGCGGCAGTCGTCTCACTAAACATATATTTACAGTATGTATATATAGTCAAACGCTGAAGTGTGAACATCTCTGCTCAAATGAGATGTTTTGTTGATATTCTAAGCGAAAATAACTTACAGTAAAGTGGTTGCTATGGCATTACAGGTGGTTGCTAGGGTGGTAACCCCTGGGGATTGATGGGTTGTTGCTAGGTGGTTGCTATGGTATCACAGGAAGTTGCTATTAGATCACAGGTGGTTGCTATAGGGTTGCCATGGTGTTCCAGGTGTTTACTAGTGTTTTGCTAGGTGGTTGCCAAGGAGTTCCAAGTTGTTGATAAGATATTGCTAGGTTGTTGCTATGGTATTACAGGTGATTGCTACGGTGTTGCTAGGTGGTTGCTCTGGTATCCTTAGTGGTTGCTAAGCCACTTAGGTTCCTGGGAATCATGATGAAGCGGTTAACATTTTCAAACTTTTTCTGCAAATTTTAGTGCACACTTTTTATTTATTTGCTCAGCCATATACTGAAAATTATTGGAAAATAATACAAAAATAAATCATAACATATTAAATCTGCCACAACTTTTGCTCAGGCCACAATTTCCGTTATTGTATTTTTTCCCAATATGTTAAATTCAGCAAATGAACAGCAAATGTGCATTAAAATGTGCAGAAGTGTGTTCTCTGTAGAGGAAACTATTAGCTTACTTTCATTTTGACGACATGTGTTATTTGGACAGAGGTGCCTTTTTTGCCAAACTACAACTTTAAACATTTTAGACATATTCAAATTGGAAGTTGCAATAGTACACTGCAAAAATACTATACTAGCAACTCAAATTACCTTAAATGCAGTCAATATAACTAAAATATCTTATGTTGCTTATTGTAAGATTGATAACTTATTGATTTCTAGACATTTTACCAGTTTTAAGTAATTTTATGAAGTAAATTGTCTCACTATATTGGTAGATGTGTGCTTGTTTTAAGGAACATGCTTAAAATGAAAAATATCTGCCAATATAGTGAGATAATTTTACTGGATAAAATGACTCAAAACAAGTAAAAAATGTTTGTGTGAGGAATCGGGAAGTGTGAAAAAAGGGTCTGCTGGAGTTTTCCGGGAGTGTTAGCCCATGAAAGCATTCCAAGGCCCCAAAATCCGCACGAGTATGAATTCTGTGGTGACAATCGTTTGTTCCAGGCTGCGTCTGATACCTCTCTGTCTGCTGGATGTTCCACTGAGTCGCTGTAAGCGTCACTGACGGAGTCATCGCTCTGCTGGCTCGGCTCGCTGACATCATCTGGAGGGAAATACAAGACCATCAGTGAGGTCATCACTGAACCTCCACCAGTTATGCTGTTAGCATACAGATGACCACTTTCCCCCCATGTTTCCACAAAATTCATGTTCCAGGTGGTTGCTATGTTTTCCACACTCTTAAAAAAGATGGTTCTTCAGATTGATGGAGAATGTGTTGTACATGGTTCTATTTAGAACCTTCTGGAAAATGGTTCCTTTCAAAAAGATTCTATATAGAACCATCTACAACACATTCTCTATCAATCTGAAGAACCATCTTTTTTAAGAGTGTAGACAGTTTGAAGTTTCAAAAATATGCTATGGTACACTCTTAAAAAAGGTGGTTCCTCGTGGGTTCTTTAGTAAAGACAACGGTTCTGTTTAGAACCATGAGTTCTATATGGAACCATTTCACACTTAAATGGTGGGTTGCATGGTGAAATGGTCCTTCAGATTGATTTTGAATGTGTTGTACATGGTTCTGTATAGAATCTTTCTGAAAATGGTTCTGTATAGCACCAAGAAGGGTTCTTCTATTGTTATAATGTCAAGCCTGTAACAATAGCAGAAACCTGGTGCTCTACAGAACCATAGACAACACATTCTCCCTCAATCTGAAGAACGTTTTCACCATGCAAAGAATCATTTAAGCATGAAGTGGTTCTATATAGAACTCATGGCTCTCAACGGAACCATTGCCTTTACTAACAAACATTTGAAGAGTGATCTTTTTAAGTGAGTAGACAAGTTTCAAAAATATGCTATGGTACAGTCTTTAAAAAGGTGGTTCCTCATGGGTTCTTTAGTAAAGAAAATGGTTCAATTTAGAATCATGAGTTCTATAGAGAACCATTTCATCCTTAAATGGTTCTTTGCATGGTGCAAAAATGATGGAGAATGTGTTGTATATGGTTCTTCAGACTGGTGGAGAATGTGTTGTACATAGCTGTATACAGAATCATTTTGAAAATGGTTCTGTATAGCACCAAATGTCAAGCTTGTAACAACATCAGAACCTTTTTTGATGCTATACAGAACCATATACAACACATTCTCCATCATTTTTGCACCATGCAAAGAACCATTAAGAATCATTAAGAATGAACTGGTTCTCTATAGAACTCATGGTTCTAAACAGAACCTGTACCTTTACTAAAGAACCCTATCTTTTTGAAGTGAGTAGGCTTTGTATGTAACTCTGCAGGTGCTTGTTTATGGTAAACAGTCTAGTCTTGACCTAATCTGGCTTTACGCTCATATAACCTACTATACTCAGAACTGCTCTGCTATCACAGCATGTTGTTCCTGAAATCCACCCACACTTATCCTCCTTTACCAAGAGCACAGAGTGTAAGAGAGCGGTCCAGGTCAGTACCAGTGATGTGGTCAGCACAGGTATAAAGGTCAGAAGAGTCCAGGCTGTTTTTTCTGCTGCAGGCCAGCTCCTCCTTGTCCTCCTCCGTGTTCAGGGAGCTGTGTGTGCTGCTGGTTAGAGAGGAGATGCTATGTGTGTCTGCATTGCCGTTACAAACCAGCAGTGACCCCCTCTCGGCCTTCTCCACCACCACTGACCTGTTCACGTCTGGAGAAAAGAGCAGAACTGTGTTATATTCCTTCAGAACAAAACAAAATTTGCAATTTTTTAAAACAATTATTGCAATTAGGACGTTTAACTCTCAGCAGTTTTGGTTATTTTGTCCCTTTTTGATGTCAAAAGAAACAGAAAACAGTCTGAATCAGCAGATGCAGCGTATAAATCGAATGTATGTATAACAGTTTGGCTTAAAAAGCTAAAGATATTGTAGATTGTTTCCTTTTTTAATAACTTTATTCAGTTTATATAGTAATGGCTGGTTGAAGGCAGGTGGTTGTTTATGCTCTGAGAGTTCTTTTTGTTTATGGGTTATTTAAAATTAAAGAGCTTATTTTTGTTGTTCTATAAACACTGAAAATGCTGTAATTGCTGTGATACTGCAAGGTGGTTCTTATGGCATTTCAGATGTTGTTAGGTGGTTGCTGTGTTATTCCAGGTGGTTGCTATGGTGTTGCTAGGCCATTGCTCTGGTTTCCCAGGTGGTTATAAGGGTTTTGCTAGGTGGTTGCTATGGTAACCCTTGGGGATTGATGGGTTGTACCTAGGTGGTTGCTATGGTATCGCAGGTAGTTTGCTATTAGATCTTGGGTGGTTGCTAAGGGGTTGCCATGTTACGTTTTACTGGTGTTTACTGTATTGCTAGGTGGTTCTTAAGGAGCGCTGAGGTAGTTTGCTAAAGTACTGCTAGGTTGTTGCTATGATATTACAGGTGGTTGCTAGGGTGTTGCTAGGTGGTTGCTAGGGTACCGCAGATCTCAAGTGGTTGCTATGGGGTTGCCATGGTGTTCCAGGTGGTTACTGGTATATTGCTGGGTGGTTGCTATAAAGTTTCAAGTTGTTGCTAAGGTATTGCTAGGTAGTTGCTATGGTATTACAAGTGGTTGCTAGGGTATCGCAGGTAGTTGCTATTAGATCTCACGTGGTTGCTATGGAGTTGCCATGGTGTTCCAGGTGTTTACTACTGTATTGCTAGGTGGTAGCTATGGAGTTCCAAGTTGTTGTTAAGGTATTAGTAGGTGGTTGCTGGTGGTATTACAGGTGGTTGCTAGATGTTTGCTTTGGTATCCTTAGTGGTTGCTAAGGCACTTCGGTTCCTAGGCATCATGATGAAGCGGTTAGCATTTTCAAACCTTTACAAAGTGGACAATGTCTGAGGTGGAATAAGAGGTTTATATAAAAAGAGTTATTCAATTTCAGGATGTTGAGCATTCCTACATTCATTTTTATGAGAAAAATGTGTTTTGGATGAACGCTATATAAAATCATATATTCAATTGGTTCAAAGAGCACAAGTATAGAATAATGGTAATAATAATAGCATTATTAATAAGCAGCAGAAGAAGAAAAAGAACATTAAGTTTTCCAAACTTAATTCCTTACGTAACTAGCTATGCAATTTATTATGTAATTATGTAATCACACATTGATAATTATGCAATGTAAACTGAATGTGTAACAATAGTAACTCTGTCTTTTTAGTGTCAGAAGTGAAGCGGTTAGTTTCATACCTTCACCGCTGTCCTCCAGCTCCACATCATCTTCTCCATCTTCAACTTCACCAAAACAGCCACTCTCCTCATCACCCTCCTCCTCCTCCTCCTCCTCCTCTTCATCACTTCTCTCTGCTTTACAGTCAACCAAGATATATCTTTCAGTTTTAGACTAAAAGTCTCATTTTTCTCTTGTGGCTCAATCC
This sequence comes from Piaractus mesopotamicus, assembly GCA_023558415.1. Taxonomy (NCBI): domain Eukaryota; kingdom Metazoa; phylum Chordata; class Actinopteri; order Characiformes; family Serrasalmidae; genus Piaractus; species Piaractus mesopotamicus. The sequence goes on along the minus strand of JAILXH010087221.1, from coordinate 13,725 downwards.
TCTCAGCAATGTTCCAACATCTAAAGCCTTCCCAGAAGAGTAGAGCCTGTTACTGTAGCAAAGGGGGCAAACGCACTATTAATACCCTTCATTTCAGAAGAAATACCAGGTGAGGAGGTGTCTACAAACTTAAATAAGAAGTACAGTCACCAATTGCCAATATTGCAGGTCTGCTGGTCACTTCATCGTCCTCATCTTCCACTACTTCATAAAATGGTTCGAGCTCGTCCAGCAATTCAGCCACTTCTTCTGTAACCGGCATCGTCTCCAAGATCTGAAATGATACAGTACAGCAGCTTTATTCAAGCATGGTCTACAGTTAGGCTGCTACTGTATATCCTGTTAGCTTCATCCTTCATCTTTGCATTAGATTAAGGATATACAACAAACACCTGAGCAGAATAAAGCATTCAATACAACAGAGCCTTTAAAAATACATACCATGAAATAAAACTATACAATATTACAACTTAAATCTACTCAAACTACTCTGCCAAACATCTCACCAGCTGGATTTCCTGAACGTACTCCTTCATGGCTTGCTCCTTTGTCATGTCTCCTAAAGCCTTCCATGCCTCCCTGTATATATATCCAAAAGTTATGTAGATTAAACATGTACGATTACATGCAGAAGTTTGGGCACCCCTGGTCAAATGACACATTTTGTTGATTTTCTAAGTGGAAATAAGTGAACACATCCTCAGCAGAGAACACTTAAAATGCACATTCTAATGCACAATGTCTGTTTATTTGTTGTGTTTAACATACTGACAAAATTAAGACAGAACATATTTGTCAAATGTGACTTAACTCCTGTAAAAAAAAAAAAGGGTTTTGCTAGGTGGTTGCTATGGTAACCCTAGGGGATTAAAGAGTTGTTGCTATGGTATCACATGTAGTTTGCTATCAGATGTCGGCTGGTTGCCATGGTGTTCTACTATTTCTACTAGTCTACATGATGTTTACTAGTGTATTGCTAAGTGGTTCCTAAGGAGCTTATGTTGTTGCTAAGGTATTACAGGTGGTTGCTATGGAATCCTATAATATAATGCACATATATATACACCTTTTATATATATATATATATATATATATAAAAGGTGTATATATATGTGCGTGTCTGTGTGTGTGTGTTTATGTTCAGCAAATACACAATAATTGTGTATTAAAATGTGCAGAAGTCCTCTCCGTAGAGGACTTGTTCACTTATTTCCACTTAGAAAACCAACAAAAACATGTCGTCTGACCAGGAGCGCCCAAACTTTTGCATACGACTGTATTCCTGTGCAAACACAGTCCATTAAATTAATACACAAACAAAAAAAAGACTCACAATTTGCTTCACAAGTCAAGTCCTATGCATACTTAGGTTTCCCAGGTGGTTGCAAGGGTGCTGCTAGATGTTTGCTATGGTATCCCAGGCGATTGCTGGGTTGTTGCTAGGTGGGTATCTCTGCTAGGTAGTTGCTATCAGATCTCTGGTGGGTGCTATGGGATTGCCAAGTGATTGCCATGGTGTTCCAGGTGGTTACTAGGGTATAGCTAGGTAATTGCTATGGAGTTTCAAGTAGTTGCTGAAATATCGCTAGGTATTCCAGGTGGTTGCTAGGGTGAAGCAAGGCAGTTGCTACGGTATCCCCAGTGGTTACAAGGGTTTTGCTAGGTAGATGCTATGGTAACCCAGGTGATTGGCAGGTTGTTGCTAGGTGGTTGCTATTGGATATTGCTATAGGTAGTTGCTATTGGATCTCAGATGGTTGCTATGTGGCTGCCATGGTGTTTTGGGTGTTTACTAGTGTATTGCTAGTTGGTTGCTATGGAGGTCCAAGTTGTTGCTAAGGTATTTCTATTGGGTTGCCATGGTGTTCCAGGTGGTTACTAGGGTATGGCTATGTAATTGCTATGGAGTTTCACGTAGTTGCTGAAGTATCGCTAGGTGGTTGGTATGATATTCCAGGTGGCTGCTAGGGTGTTGCAAGGCAGTTGCAATGGTATCCCTAAGGTACTTACATTCCTAGGTATTACAATGACCTAAGAGGGGTGTATAAACTTTAACAAAATGTACAATTTCAAAACGTTGAGCATTCCTTCATTCATTCTTGTGGGAAAAAATATACGACTGCTGTACGAAAATCCCATACCCAAACTTTTGAATATGACTGTATCGCTGTGCAAACACAGTCCATCAAGTTAATACACAAACAAAAAAATGACTCACCATTTGACTTTACCAATCGAGTCCCATGCGTTGGGTTTCGTAGTGTTACACGGTCCGACTGTTGCTTGTTTGTAGTAACTGTAAAACATAGCCAGCATATCATCAGACGGCTCGAAGGTACCTGTGGAGAACAGAGAGGGTGACTGAACTGCTGACCCCAGCAATAGATCTTGACACTCCAACAGCCTTGAGACAGCTGGTCTGGTGTTAAACAGCCATTAATATCCCTGTGTTCAATCCCAAAGCATCAGCATCAGCCTCCACCAACACCCTTATATGTGTGTCCTGTACACAGGAGATCCTTTAAGTCTCGGTTTGGCCCCTCCAGCCACCTCCGGACCCCCTGTTCCCACCCCAAACAGGACGAACCCATTGAACAATTCAAACTTACACATACCCCTCCTCCTTGCCCCAGA
>JAILXH010087180.1:7256-19441 GCA_023558415.1 Piaractus mesopotamicus | reverse complement strand
GGTGTGGAAAAATATCCCTGCAGATTTCTTTGAGAAATTGAAAGCAATTCTGCTGAAAAGAATGGAAGCTGTAATAAAGACAGAGTGAACACACTAAATACTGAAAAAATGTGATATGTTTAGTAGTTGAGGCTTCTGTGAATATAAGTCTACCTGACAAGTGAATTGTACATTTTGATACTTTTGAAAATTTTTACATAATTCAGCTTTTCAGCAACATGTGCCATTGAACCTATTAGACCGCGAGGAGCCCAAGCTCCAGCACAGTTTGTTGTTTTCCCTGTACAAACACACTTCCCAAGCTGGATGATTGGAGTCAGATGTATTTGAGCAGGAAAATGACCAAACTATGCTGGTGTCCAGTCCTTCAGGAGCAGAATAGGGGACCCTGATGTTAGAGTATATGTCTTTGGCCTGGAACACGCTCTCTTGCTGTGAAGTTACTTTTGCTCTACAAAATGACTTGAGAAAAGGAGAATCTAGAAGGCTGAAAGTGAGTTTGTCATGTCATGTCATGCTGTGTGTAACTAATTGTGTTGCACCTTGGCATTGTGGGTCTCTGGGGGTTCTATGTTTTGATGCTTTGAACTCTGCTAATTTAGCTCTTTTTATAGCATTTCACATTGTGCTTTTGTGCACATGCTAAATTGATCATAGTCGTCTCCTCTGGTGGTAGCCGTTTGTTCTCCAGTCACCTGTAGCACTAGCTGCACACCTGCTTTTCAGTGGGTTTACAGAGATAATGTCATCTTAAAATGAATTACACTTCTTATCTGCCCAAACACATTTGGTGCGAAATAATGGAAATTTAGAATCCAAAATGCAAAAAGGGTGGGGGCGGCTGTATTTGTAAACAAGGGGCTCACATGTTCGATTATTAAAAAATGTTGCCATAAAAGACACTGTATACTCAGTAGGGCTGGACAATGTGATAACATTATCATGTTCAATTACATCAGAAAATGTTTTTTTTCTCACTATATGATGGTTTTCAGTGCTTCTGGAACACTGAGTAATTGCATGTATCAAAAAAACAACCAATTATATAAAGCCTACACCCTTAAAAATAGTTCCTCAACAGTAGAGGGAATTGTAGAACTACAAAGTGCACCTTTATGATAAGTAGAGCTAATAAAGTAGGCACTGTATGTAGATACAAGGAGGTGTACTTAATGAAGGGTTGGTGGGTGTGTGTGTGTATGTGTGTATATAAGTATACAGTAACCCATCTTGCATTCTGTCTCCCCTCCAGTAGTGACTGGCAGGGGGCTCATGCATGAAATTTTCTGGGGGCCTTAAATTCCTACCAGTGCCTCTGTGTATGTATATTTTTAAAAATGGTTCTATATTGCAGTAAAAGAGGTTCCACTATTGTTACAAGTCACTATATAAAACCCTCTTTTGCAACTGCATAAATTGTAACAATGTCAGCCCATTATGAGAGCATCTTATTTTATTTTAATTTTTTCAGGGTTGCCAGATATGGCGGCTTCCTGCCAAATCATGTGGATTTTGGTTGGATTAGGTAAGGATGAAAGCACTTTGGCGGGTGGACAAAAACTGGGTTGGTTTGTCATGATTAAAAAGTTTAAAATTAATATATTACATTGCTTAATAATGCAGGTAAAATATGAAAAGGCCAGACATCTCTCATCAAATCAGTTATGACAACTTTGACTGACATACATTTTATTCGCTCCTGTTGAGAAGAGGACATTGACACACCAGTCTGCACTGTCCACAGCGTCAAAGGCAAGACATGGCATAGATTATCCATTACTGATGACAGTTCTGCAATACTTATAGAAAACAGAAAATAGAGAATAGAATGGCGTGTGATCTGAGTAGCCAATAAAGGTAATCAGATTTGAAAAGTATATATGAGAAATAGCTTCTTTTGTTGCTTGTTACATTATTATTTGTTCACTTTTTTGACTGGGATCATGGAATGTGCTGCACCAGTGACAATAAATGACAAAGTGCCATCTAGCAACAACCTAAATACTCATATTTTCTCTTGTTAACATACCCAGCAGTTTATAAGTACATTTACTGTCATTTTACTTATACACTACAATGAAATTCTTTTTCTTCACATATCCCAGCTTCAAAAGCTGGGGTCAGACACCTGTGGAGCAGAGAGGGTTAAGTGCTTTGCTCAAGGGCCCAACAGTGGCATCTTAGCAGACCCTGTGATAAATCGCTTTGAGCCCTAACCACTAAGCCACGACTGCCTCAATTGATGTAATATAAGTTTAAATGGTGTATTAATTAATATTATGTTAGAAATGCAGAACTTTAACTGTTTTTGTTCATATAGTGCGGTATAGTGCTGGGAGGGTGGCTTTTCACGAATTTTGGCACGTTTTGGAATTTTTTTGGGGGGCTGGAAACTATGGATGCAGTCTGGCACACCTGTGTCCTACTTTTTCATAGCCTTTATAAATGTGGCACTGCTTTTTGTGCCAACTTGTTTGCAAACTCCCAAAAAATGAAATGTGTAATCATGTAATGTATCATGAAAATTAGCATCATGATGTTACATTTTTGCACTATTGGCCACCTTTAATCATCAAGTAGTGAAAAGTAAACTTTTTTTTTTTATCTGCCCTCCTTTCCATTGAAAGCATGTGTGATGAATAGAACACCTTGCTTTACTGAGTCTAGATGGCTGAGCTGTGCTCCAGTTATGCGACAGGGAAATATGGTCATTCAAATGGTGCCAAATTGTTCCCCACAACTTCAAAGCCTTGAAAATGAGCTTAAAGGAAAAAGAACACAGAAACCACAGGAACCACAGAAAATTGATGTCTGTGTACTCTTGGTTCTATTCCAAAATGAACCTATGATAATTCTTCTTTGTGAATTTTTGTTTCAGTGATTTTTTGATCATGTTGTGCAGGAAGACAGCATGTCACACCAATGACTTCACAGATAAAATCTAATTTCATTTCGATAATATGGTTACACGAATTTTTTGTCAGTGGTGTTACAGAACCATAAAAAAACTGAATTACTCCTCAAAGGAAGAAGTACTCTGAGAAGACCGTTAGAAAAAATCTCTTTTTTATATTTGTTTTTTATATTTCATTTTCTAAACTTTGAAACTGAAGTGACAGTTTGCTATATTTTAGAAGTTTAGTTTGTAGTCATTTTGTCAGTGGGGTTACTGTCAGCGGAGGTACAACTTTACTGATGTTGTTTAATATATATGAGTGTATGTTTTCCACTTGAATTACATATCAACATTTGTATCCGCAACCGTAGAATGACCCACACCCTTTGAGAGCCTCATTAATATTGTTCTATTTGTTTGTTCTCCTCAACACTGCTTTCCCAAGGTTTGGCCTGTCTCTTTATTTAGGTATGCAGCATATTTTGAATGTGAGTCCCGTTGAAATGTCACCACCCTGTTCATCAGATCTTTATCCTTCGTGTTTTCCCACCAATACGACACGTCACGCAAAGCTGTGAAAAGGTAACAAAACTGGCACATTTAATGGGGCTGTTCTCTTAGCAAGTGATAAACACGCTCACTGTCTTTCTCACAGCCATGTTTTCAGTGAATTATTACACCAGGCTGAGTCTTGTGTGGCCTGGAGACTGAAATCTATTTTAAAACTGACACTACAAAGCAGCCCCCGCCCTTTCCATATACAAAAACATGACCATTTTAGGCTAAAGTTAGCCAGTTTCATTATCAGACTCTACCTTTGAAGTCTGAATGCCCTAAAATACTGAATCCATTTTGATATCTGAGTAATAACGTTTTTAATAAAAGCAGAAAGGCAGAACTGTTTACCTTATCTGCATCTGTCTCTCTGTAATGTCAGCATTGTCACACACTGATCACACAAATAAGCTGTTATTGCTCTGCTTTCTTTCAATACAATAGGCAGGGGGGTTCATTTGGATTCATTGTTTGTTGGATTTGTGAGTTAATGAGCTAATGAGTCAGGTTGAGATGCTACTGTTTGAGAACGAGACTGCCTTAAATTTGAACCATTTCGCTCGCCAACCAGTACATTCAACTTCATAGAATAACTAGGAAAGAAGTAAAAAACACATTGACAGTACAATAGAATAGAATATGGCTGGATACAATGTGACAAACCGAATAGAATAGAATAGAATATGGCTGGGTACACCACGACCCTATCTGGATTAAGCGGTTAATGACGACGATGATGATGATGGCTGGATACAATATGACAAATAGAATAGAATAGAAGTGAATAGAAGAGAATAGGATAGAATATGGCTGGATACAATGCGACAAACAGGACAGAATAGAATAGAATATGGCTGCATATAATATGACAAATAGAAAAGAATAGAATATGGCTGGATACAATATGACAAACAGAGTAGAATAGATTAGAATAGAATAGAATATGGCTGGATACAATATGACAAACAATAGAATAGAGTAGAATAGATTAAAGTAGAATAGAATATGGCTGGATACAGTATTACGAATAGAATAGAATAATAAGTTCTATTCTATTCCTAACTAGTTCCCACTAGTGTTATTGTTTGATAAAATTACAAAAATGAAACACCACAAATTTCATGTCTTTTTTTAACACCATATTTCAGTAAAACCACCCCAAAGTAAAATTTCAGGAAGCAGGAAAACTCCTTTTTTGCCATAGAATGGAAAACTGTATTTACATTGGCATAGTTGAATAAGGAGAGTATGGTACATGGAACTGACATACTGTCAAGCTCAAACACTGTTGTCTCCTCCCTCGAATGCAAATCCTGCAAAAGAGGACAGTAAAATGCGTCAGTTCCAAAATCCTGAACCAGTGTTGCCCAATACGCTGATCGCAATCAACCAGTGGATCGCACAGTGCACGTTGGTAGATCACACCTCATGTAAATTTACAGTACATTTAAACTGGCTGTCAAACTTCAACACTTTCTTACAGCTTATGTTGGTAAGCAGGCCAACTTAATGACTGACATTAAATGTGGCAGCTGTCCTGCTGCTCTTTAATTTACTACTCATTACCATACTTACCCCTCAGCTTGCCTAAAGCACTGCTGTGAGTCCGCCCTCTAGTAATATAGGAGGTTTTCATTTATCATTAGCCAGTTCTTGTAGTGCAACATATGCGTTTTTCCTTTCGTAAGTGTGAGTGTGAGATCTAGTACCAAGAAACTGAAAACTTATTGCTTGCCAAGAAGCCATTGCACTTTCAAAGAAGGGGACCACTGAGAGGCATTTTCGAACTTTACACAGAAACAATGACACATCCACAGTTAAAAGTGAATTTAGGAAAAAAGTGAAAGAATTAAATTTAATTAATTGCCTAGCAGCCAATTTTTACAAAGCCCAGTTTGCAGGCAGAAGCTGCTAAAGTAGCATCATTCTGGATGAGTCATATTGTGAAACGCATGGGGAGATGGTCAATGAGGCCTTAGTCGAGGCAACAGACTCAATTTTAAAAACAAAACAGAGATAGTGTCAGCTATTAAAGCTACTCAGTTGTCCAGAAGCGCAGTTATAAGTTACAGTTACTAGCATCAGTAGCTACTGTCCACACTACACAAACCTGGCTGACACCATTCAGTGCAAATCAACAGAATCATCAGAATAAAGTTAGTGTGATTTTTCAGCCGTTTGCCCTGTAATGCTGATAATATAAATATAGGCTACGGAAGTGCATTAAAACAAGTTTTAAAGTTTTTGTATGAGAGACACCAGGTTTGAGACCGGCCTATTTTTTTGATTCGATGACCTGTAAAAAATGTACAGAAGATGTGGTTTTTATTTTAGTCTGACTGTCGCATGCAGATGCTATCAGCAGTACATTCTATGGTATTTAGGCAGTGAGTATTTTAAAGAGCATACATACTTACTGTAATTTATTTTAATCAACAGGCATACAGGTGACAGTGTCGTGTCAAAATTGTGGACCACAATGTCATGGACCACATCACAACCACTTACTTCAACACCACTGAAGGCTTTAAGGCAAGACATTCTGTGATTAAAAGCCTCCTGTGACTAATTTAGATGCTAGACATCTGGAACTGGCTAGATACTGGTCCTCCGACACAAGCCAGCTCATCTCTGCCATACATTGCCATATCACATTGCTATATAAATGACCATATCTGTGATGGGTTTGGGATCTGAATTTTATTGGCTCTTTACTTTTAAAAATAAGCTGAGAATTAATGGTTAAAAAATTAGTGCATAGCACATGAAAACCACAAGCTAGGTAAATGTTAGCCTGCCGGTTACATCTCACTGTTTGTATCTCATCCAAACAAGGTGGCACATGGGTTTGGCTGGGTGGACCGTGTGGGCTATTTTATGGGGGGATTCTGAAATATATGAAATGTCTTTTATAAGCTTCATATCTTTTTTGAAGCACAGCTGCCGCAAAATTGTCATATGCACCCCTGTTAGCTCTGTGCTGACATGGTATTACAAACCCCATAAGAACAAAAATTACCATTGGATGTAGTGTCGAAAAAACAAAGGCTACTAATGTAATGAATTAGTAGGTATCTGTATGTTAACACAGCATCAGAAACCAGGCCATCATAAAAGAGCCTCTAAGGAAGGGTGGGGGAGAAGCGGAAACCATTTAGCAAGGGTGTCTATGCTGCACCCTTCACAGTTACTGGGAAAACATATGAAATATTTTGCAAAACAGGATGATTACATTCCTGATTATCATTAAAAAGCTTTATAAGGGAAAAAAACACTAGACTCGGAGGAATTGTCAAGTGCTGTACACCCTCTTGACCCAACAAAGATGTAAACAGAAAAATGAGTACGGAACATGACACCATGATGACTAACATGACCTCTGCTAGGAAAGCTTTCACTGGACAGAAGTGTGGCCAGCACAGCCCAGCCCTGCTCTCAGGAAGCTCCATTAAGCCTGTTGACTTCTGCCCTGTAGAGTCCAGGCAATAAACAGTAATTGCGGCACAAAGCCTGTGTGGTGTCTGCGTTTCTGTAGCTGCATTCTGCAGGTTAAAAGTGCAAGTCTGTTCTGGCTGCGCATCAGAGCTCAGCTGATTAATGATGCTTTATTTTCAGCAGAATTTAAGCTGTAAGATTATAGAATGTTAGCACGAGAGCCAAAAAGATGTTCTCTATGCGCTTCTTTGTCCCCCTATGCTGCACTGGTCCACTTAAGCTGACCAATGGAATGGCCAGAGTGGCAGGAGAAGTGAACTGACCTGCAGGGGATACATGAAAAGACAGGAGAAAGTACACTTAAGCATTTGACACATACTCAATATGTCCAAAAGTTTGTAGACACTTGCTCATCCAGCATTGCTTCTACAAAGTGTATTAATATTAATCAAGCGTATTAATATTGAGTTTGTCCCCATTGCTTTAGTAACAGCCTCTACTCTTCTGGAAAGGCTTTACACTAGATGTTGGAACAATGCTGTGAGGATTTAATTGCTTTCAACCACAAAAGCATTATTGAAGACAACTACTGATGTTGGATGATCAGTTCTGCATCACAAATGCCACTCCAGCTCATCCCAAAGGTATGGATGGTGCTCCATCACTCCAGAGAACACAGCACAATGCTGGGAGGTTTCAGGACCCTTGGCATAGAGCATGGTTACTTTAGGCTCATGAGGCTGCTTTGAAATATCCCATTTTATTGGCAGTGCTTATCACCGGGGAGTATACAAGCTGTGTGAACGCAGTTGAATGCATGTGTTGGCAGTGGGTTCACCTTAAAGAAGCTGAACTTACTCATTAGAAAGAGTGTCTGGATAGTTTTGAACATATCATGCAAAAAACATTCCGCCAACACCATTTTTTCTCAGCATGCTGTGTCACACTTCTTTGTTTATCTTATTATGTTTGCAGGAAGTGGAGGGACACAGGAAGTGGAGGGACTGAGGGTGCTGCAGCACCCCCTGATTTTAGCAAGGCAATTGTTAAACCTGCAAAAATAATAATGAAACGTCCTGAACTTTATAGTAATTTGAGCACTGTAAAACAAAATGTGATTGTTTTAGAGTGGAGGTTGTATTTTTATAATTTCAAAATCTGTAGTAGCGCTGCTTTGTTAAAGTGAACAACATATTTATCTCAACTTTGGGAGTGCACCGGTAAGACACACACAGGTCAGGTACAAACAGAGAAAGTCTATGCAGTGTTACAGGCCAGTTTGGAGTCTGAAAAAAGCCTAATGTTTTTTTTCTTAAAAATAATAATCTATCGTATTAATGATGTTTTCATCAACCGTTATATTTCCTGCTTCGTGTGCGATTCAGTGTTAAATCTCACTGCGTGACTGTGGGTGTGATACAATTGATTACTGCGCCACATCTCAACAATCTTATTGTATATGACTGACCGCATAAATTATATTTATGACTGATTGAATAAAGTTTGTCCCGAACGAGAGAGCACAGAGATGATGTGAGTCAGCAATTTGATGTTAATTATATGTATATATTGTCATCTCTCACCTGCATGACACATTGTGTTTGATGTAACTTAGCGAAATAAATCAATAAGTAAACAATCAAATTAAAAAGGCCAATCTTTTTACATGATGTCATCGGTTACATCACATGTACACCTTCCTGTGTCCATGATTATGTTAGCACTCTGTGTTCTGCTAACAGCTAATAGTGACCACTATTGCAATTCTCTATTGATTTACAGCAGGATTGCATTTGGTTCTTGGTGATACAACATTATGTAAACAAGTAAACACAGCATTACTGTGGCCAACTGTTTCTGCAGATCGTGAACTTGGCTGAGATGTGCTAGTTCCTAGCGTAGGCTGTACTTGCCTAATTAGCGAGCTAGGTAAAGTAGGGGGAAAGGTCTGCAAAATGTAAGCTATGTTTAGCTATGTTGTAGTAACAAGGCACTTAAATGTAGGGTCAGCAATTGTGTGTTTAGTTTAAAATTACATTTTTTCTCGGGTTATAATAATAGTTACTTTTTAACAATGTATAAGCATATCAGCCCCATCGACTTTATGCCACTGCATAATGGTCCACTCTCCGACCACTTAGATTAATGTCCTGCATAAAAGGTGTAACTATTTTTTTTAACTCCTTAAACAGATTTTAAATTTACATAGCCTTTTATTTTGGAAAATAAACTTGGACAAATATTACAAACAATTGAGGGCAAAAATGACTAGGCCTAATGTAAAATAATTTTGTTGAAAAATATACAAAAGATAACGATTGGAAAGAAATGAAGAAAAAAATGAGTAAATTGGACTGCGAGTGGAAAATGAGCGCTGAAAAGTGGCATTTTGTCTAATACTCTGCTTACTCACCAGTAAGCCGCCCGGAAAATGCTGAGCACAAAGCCAGTGGGCCGCCAGCTTTGTCATCAGTGAGCCAACAGTGGCCCACTATCCTCTTGCTATCTGGATACTCACACTAAAGCACAGATAGTCTGCAAACATGTCTGCTCTAAAGTAAATGTGATATATCACATTGGCAAAGCATTTCCCTTTGAGCAAACACCATTTCTCAAAAAGGAAAATGCCTAATGGGAACCTCATGGCTGAAAAGGCAACAAAGCTCTGTTAAATTACTCGATTTGGACACAAATTGGACTCAGCAACTTTCAATAGAGGCACATCCGTCTTTTTAACAAGGACCCAATAGAAATGAGTGAACGGGGAATAAAAGACAGGCGGAGTAAAACGGTGAGATGCATACGGAAAAGAGTGCTGGCAGATTCAGCGCATTTCTCACACTAATGTAAACTACTCTTTAATGAAACGCTTCACACAAAAACACTGAAGTGGCTAACAATGATTGAAAGCTGGTGAAGAACAGTGATTTCAAAACAGCATGATTCATTTGTATTGTGTTAACTGGCACTCAGTTGTTTTCTTGCCATTTCTGGGCAAAGTATTCATTTAATAGTCAGAGATGTACCCAGTTCTTATGGCATTCTGCTAATAATGTTGGAGGCATAGGAGTGGTGAAGGATTAGTGTAAACATCTGGATCAGTCTTATTATGCGAAGTCTTCTGGGTTTTAGAACTACGACTTCATTTTGACCATAAATGTTAAAGCCCGGTCAAAAAAAGAGAAAAAAAGTATAAATACATCCCAACAGTAGTGCTAATTTCTGCTAGTGTCCTTATGGGATTCTAGAAGTATGTTAGCACTAAGCTAACTGTGATTTACAACATTTTTTGACCACTCTTAATTAAAACACAGACATGTGAAGCTTGTAACAGACATATATTTTACCTTGTAGCAGTTTTACAGACTCTTTCAGTAAAGAGCTAATGCTGCTGTTTTCCATTTCTTACATGTGACAGAAACACATTGGCAGTGATATATCATCGTCTTGTGAGGCCTCTCAAAAACAGGAAACAGCAAGAAGGGCCTGGGTTCGACTCCCCGGGCCAGGCGACCAGGGATCCTTTCTGCAGTTTGCACGTTCTCCCATGTCTGCGTGGGTTTTCCTCCCGCAGTCCAAAGACATGGAGTCAAGCGAATTGGAGATGCTATATTGTCCCTAGATGTGAATGTATATGTCTGTGTGTCTGCCCGGTGATGGACTGGTTACCTGTCCAGGGTGTTTCCTGCCTTCTGCCCAGTGACTGCAGGGATAGGCTCAGCACCCCAATACCCCCTGTGAAACAGAAGAAGTGGCTTAGATAGCATGTGTGTGTGTTTGTGTTTATGTCCACTTATAGCAACACTGGAAAATATGGCCCTATTAACATGCAATATTCTATTGTGACTTGATTGTAACAGTTTTTTGTGTTTGATTTGGAGATTTTTGTTTTCTCATTTTCAAACCGAGTGTTAAAATAGGGTTACACAGAGTGAAGATTAAACAGCCTACATAATGCATGAATAGAGTGTTTTCATTGCGTTGCTCCTCGCTTCAGAAATTGCCGTTGCATTTATGATTAAATAAGATGAAGATGGCAAATTTACATGGTTTTTGCATGACCCCAAATTGTTGTTGATCAGCCAAGACATGGTGTCTGAACTAAAGTCTTCTTCAGTTTTGCAATGGAGCTGCAATGCTAATATAGCTAACAAGTAATGGAAACTTATATTCCAGCAAACATAACATTGTGATTAGCTAAAACAGTTAAACGGAATTCCTGAAGCTCATAATTTACCAGTAAAGTCAGGCCATTTTAACGTCTCGTGGAATGCAGTGAACAGCTTGGGTTGCTCATCAGCCGCTGTAATAACAAACTCTGGTCACAAAATGTCTTTGAGACGTCTGCGCTTCACCTTAAGCATCTTCATACGCAGTGTATGCTACGTAAAACATCGAGCCAGACGCGATCTCGTAATAAGAAGTCAAGTCTGTGGACAACCTGTAAAACTTTTGGTGCTGGATTGCAGCAAAATCTGTCACTAACAAGAGTACGTCTCCTCTAACACCCACCCCAAATCCCTCTAGTCTATGCTCTTTTAATGTCTGGAATACAGTGGCAACACAAGTCAAACAAGCTAGCTAGCAAATTGCTATCTTTAGCTAGCAGAACTGTTTTTCACTGGTATTGTTTATTTTTACCTCATGTGATGTGGTCTTTGCACACACCACACACATGCTTACTTACATTACATCCACGGGCTAATAATAGGCATGGTGTTAATCAGACAATGTTGGTGAGCGCACCAGAACCATCTTTGAGATCCACCTTCGCGAGGTGTTGGATTGGTTTAGAAATTATACACTCAGTTTGCTCCCACCGTAATAAGTTTACATTCCCACCCACATTTTAGCCCAAAATTTATTATGGTTGTCCGCAATTGTTCTCGTTACCAGATCACGTCTGGCCTCGCAAGACTACGGAAAATTTATGCATTTAGACCATGCATTTAGACCATGCATTCAACAAGGTGGTAGTATGAGGGAAGACTGATTGAGGGAGGGGGGAGAACTCTGAGATCTTGGGCTGGAGTTCTGGGCAGCTTCTGCCTGTTGCTAGACCCCCCCTCGTAGTTGTAGTATGACTGATGTAGGACTGAGGAACAGGGTGGAGATGGGGTGGTGGTGAGGATTGCGAACGCTTCAGATCCCCCAGATCAGTAACAAGTCGTAGTGTATGTATTCATGTTCTGGTTCTTGTTGCTGGTGTGACCAGAACTCGTGGGTAAAAACTGTTCTTGAATCTGGTGGTTCTGGCTCGGATGTTCCGGTACTTCTGTCCGGATGGCAGAGGTTGAAA
>JAILXH010087154.1:0-14209 GCA_023558415.1 Piaractus mesopotamicus | reverse complement strand
CATAATAAACTTTATGCTCATTTAAACCATTTACAGTTTACTGCATTGTTCTGTAATGATTTACAAGTAAAATAAACCATTTTAAAATTGGATGAATTTTTTTGAATCACCCTGTATAAATAACTATCAAATGCTATTTGTTAGTTCTTTATTTGCAGTCTGTTGTACTGGTGAATAAACAGAACTGTGCAAAAGTCACAAGACTGCCCTTCATTTATTTAATATTCCAGTAAAAAGTACACCTTATTTGTTGCTCATGATATTTCTGAAAAGATTAGATATAAAATAAACCAATAATGTGTAGGGAAGGGAAAAAAATCTAAGAGAAATAAATGAAAACTAGGGTTTAAAGAATTATTTAAAGACAGAGAGGCTCCTAACAACCACCTGGAAGACCTGGTAGACACCATGGAGAAAGTCATATGATAAAACTTTGAGTCAGTTCCAAAACTGGCTCCTAACAACCACCTGGAAGAGCTGGTAGACCCCAAAAGCCCCCATCAGATAAACAGCACTTAAAGCTTTCATCTCTGAGAGAGAGGAGAAAATCAAGCTGCTTCAGATCTGAAAGCATCCACAGGTCTTTCTGTCCATCCTTCCACTGTGAGAAGACGACTACCTGTCAAGCAGGTCCAGACCTCAACATCACTCAATGTGTTTGGGATTATTTAGACTGTTGAAGCAGAAAAAACAACCAACTTCTAAGACTGAACTTTGGACGTTTGTGTGGAAACATATCCCTTCAGATTTCAAAACAAAAAGCAACCTGGAAACCCAGTTTTTGTTGAGATAGAGGGGGAGGGTGAAGTGTTGGGGCTTCATGACCCTCCAAACGGAGGTTTTTCAGAGACTCCAAACAGAGTGATATGTTAAAAAAAGAAAAACCGGCAAGACGGAGAACAAGAGACCAAAGAAACCCACTAATGTAAGAATTTTCTCCATCAAAAAATTACGATAACCATTGTATTATCTTAGTTTAATGTCGTTTCAATGTATTATGGCCGTTTCTTCATAACAAGCATAAAAAATCACTAAAAGTATGCTAATGTCTCGGTAGCTAGCTAGCTAACTTTCCCGTTCCACCTTAAATAGACCAGCAGTTCTGATGTCTGAAGCACCAGAATGTAACTGCTGCCCCATTTAAGGTGGAACGGGAAAATTCGAACAAGAAGCTGGTGAATATCTGACTTCAGCTTCATATCACTGAGGAATTAGGGGTGGGCGATAATAAATAATTGCCCCCCTGTTTGAAGGCATATGACGCCCTAAATGTAACTAAAGCCCATCAGTGAGGAGCTGAACTTTACCCTCCTCTGCTATCACTGCAGACGGGCCGGGTCCCCTACAGAGCAGCGCTAGCAGCCTGTTAATTAAGCAGTGTTTTGTTTTTTCAACCACTACCGCTTGTAACTCAGTTCCAAGGGGTCAGGGTGACACTCGAAAACAAGGGGTAGGCGTAAAAAGAAGAAATGGGATTGGGCCTAAATCTAACCCTAACCCTAAACCTAACCATGACTTTGTTGATAATCAACTGATTATCACCAGAAAGTCTAATGATTTAAGTATCTGTAGAGCATCTATGGGGGGACCATCCAAACAAATTATAACCAGCAGGTCTGCTGAAAAGACTGGAAGCTGTAATAAAGACGAAAGGTGGACACGTTAATTACTAAAAAGGATAAAATCTATTTAGTTATTGTTAATTTTCTGTTGAATATGTTGTCTGAAAAATGAACGACGGCCGTTTTGACCGGAAGAAAAAAGTGAACGAGTGACTCTCGCACAGCACCGACATTTCCTCCATGTCCAAGTCCTTTAAGCCCCGTTTAGCGCTTCCCTTATTCTAGCTCTTTCTTTACATCCCCTCCCCATCTTCCTCTCTCCGGGTTACGTGGATGAACTCCACACTCACATTAGTGACTCCTGTTGTCACGGAAACCAGTACTGTTACTTTGACGGCGATGACAAGCGCCCGTAACCCCGGAGATTCATTAGTGACAGTAGCCATGGAAATCGCCAGCCAGTGAAGTTTTTAGACCATCGCAGAGTCATTAGGACTTTCTCAGGGGAGCCGCAGTGTGTGTGTGTGTGTGTGTGTGTGTGTGTGTGTGTGTTTCTGATATTGACACCATTGTGTCACAGTTACACAACAACATCAACACAGATCCACGCCCAGACTCTCAGTACTGGCCCTTTTAGTGAGATGATCCGTCTCAATCTTTCCTCCCTCGGGAATGTCCTGACACTCACCCCCCCTACACACACACACACACACACACACACACACACACACACACACACAAGCTTCAATTAACACATCCAGCCCTGCGCACATGTGCAAAACAATTAACACGCCTAAGGTCCAGCAATAGCACCGTGTGATAAACAGCGCACAAACGCATGCAGGGGGGCACGGAAGGATGATATAAACATATTACAGCCATTACAGCCGATATGGAGCGCAGGGTTTACGTTAAGTGGCCGACGCTCAGTCGCTACAATACACAACATACAGTGAGCTACAAATGTTCCTGGAGAGTTTCAGTCTCTTTGTTGTTATCTGAACCCTGCAGGACTCTGCATCCGAAAACACCGAGCGACTGTGGGGGGGACTCCGGGGGGCGCCTCTTTGTACATGGCTGCTGTTATTATGGAAGCGTGTGAAGATCTGCTCATTTGCAGGCGGCGCAGATGCACAGGAGGGCTACTTTTAATTGTAGAGTTCTGCTGTCGCTCTTTTCTGGTGCCGCTGCCTGACAACAGCGGCGAATCCAAACCAAAGCAACACGGAAAAAAATGGTACGCAAAGAATGAACTGTTTGCAGAAAAGATCTTGTGTAATTCTCTGAGGACAGAATCGGCCCCAACCAGCATTCCTTTTTAATTAACGGGAACGTCACGACAAGCTTTTAAAGGTGTGGCGCACCTGGTACCGTTCCAAGCCAGGTTTAGGAGGTTAATTTAATTTAACTTGTTCAGACAGAGTTCAAAATGCTGAGATGCACTGACAGATTTTTTCACAGAATTTTCATATTAATATAAAATAAACTGCCAAATTTGGCTAATCCTTTGAGTAGATTCTGAAAATACACAGCTGGTTCCGATCTTGCTGGACCCTGGTATTGGAAACTGCCAGGCACTTGAGCTGAAAAGTGGGTCTATGGGGTGGCGAAAGGGTAGCAGCTGCCACCTACTCTGTACTGCTTGCCACCCCAATTCTGCAGCCCTAAAACAGGGGTCGGCAACATGCGGCTCTTTTACTGCCCTGTTGTGGCTCCATAGCAGAATTAGATGTTTAGGTAAAAATAAATACGTCTTTGCAGTAAAATAAAGCTCTGCTGATCGTTCAGCAACGTTTCAACAATAAATTGTCTTAAACGCTGGAGTTAATGTAGCCTATTACTGCAAATTCACCCTTTAACTCTGAAGGTTGGTGTGCAGAATGCACACAAAGCTGAAGTCGGTTTCTCATTTGGAATTTTCTCGTTCCACCAGGCACAAGAAGCTGCCGAATGAGAGGCTGTCCTCAGCCTCGTAAAAAATCAAGACAAGAAACTGTTCTACTTTTGAGGAAAAGTTTCCTGCCGGAGATGTGAGAAAAGCGGCTGTAGCTGAGCTAAAGCTTAAAGCAGAGCAAAGTAAGTCTGCGCTTTTCATTTACATTATATTTTACATTCTACACTAGTACATCAGCACATACGGAGACATGTTTACAGCCAAAACTATAAAATGGACAAAAAAAAATTGTGGCTCCCAGGGTGGATTGATTTTTGCAGAAAGGACAAAATGGCTCTTCTTAACGTTTCTGTGTGAAGTTTCAACATGAGTAAGTGATCAGTTGATGTCCACACTGGATTGAATGTCATATCAGTACCGTGACATGCCTACATACATGGTAGTTCAGAAAGAGTTAACACACATATGGCCAAAGATTTATTACACACTTCTATAATCTAAGAATAGCTCAGCCAGTTTGAACTGAAGGCCCCGTAGTTACTGAATAATAAGCCTTAGTAAGCAATAAGCCTGAGATTTTAAGGAGTTGAATAACAAAAACATACACAAGGGCGCGTCATTAGCAATCTAACTACCTTGTCAGCTAGCAAAGTAGGTGAATAACGACAGCTCGTGCACTGAATCGATAAATTAAGTACAATTCCTACCAATTCAGCTGAACTAATAACAATACTACATCGAATGGTTTCATCTGAGATGCAGAAAAGTCTCAAAAGACATGCGTTTCACATAACGAAAAGACCAGGATAGCTTCCTTTAGAGAAACTAGTATCTTAATGTGCTTGTCAGGATTACCGTGTCACCACATCAACAGCCTATATCTTCATATGACGAGTGCTGTGCAAAATCAAGCTGACACACATGCTCTTATCAGACGGCTGGTCCCACATAACCGCTCTGCTCGGCTAAGTGGCTTGCATCAGATAGCGTTTAGCGCTGTGACTGTGGAGATGATGTCAGAAAAACACTCAGTGTCATTTTTAAGTGGCAGGAAAGAAAGTTGCGCATACAATCGAAATGAATAATGAACGAACATGAGCATGAAGATGTGAATATTTGTGAAGACGCATTAAACTTTAGAAGAGGAAGCACCAGACTTAACATACAAGCTGTTATTACTAATCCGGCGCTTTCCTTGCTTCTGTGGCCCAGATCTCGTCAGCACTATTTTGGCTTCGACCGAGGCGGACAGTCTTCAAAAATTACTGAGGGGAAATTTTCAGTGGGTTCACTGGACTGTAGCACAGGCTTAAAATGCAAGCAAATTAAACTTGGAGCAATGATTCAGTCAAAAAATGTCCTCTTCACCAAAAAGACCTTTGATTCTTTATTTTTGCACTGCTGTTATGAGGTTAGAGCCTAAAGCCACCAGTTTAGCACTGCGCAAGCTGCATGCCTAACTAATCATGCACTTGCCTCAAATTGTGAGTAATTAAGCAATTATTTGTAATCATGTAGTTTCTGACACTGCATGATATACAGATATACTAATAAAAACGGACGAAAGTACACAACATAGACTAGAAGGTACACAATGTAGACTGGACTAACATTTTGAAGCCTGAATTTTGTCCATGTTTTGTCCATTTTTATAGATAACAGTATACAGGGTGATTGATCCGATTTCAAAGTGCCATATTTTTACAACCGCAAGGCGCCTAGGAACCAATCACATACCAACCGAAAGAGGGGGTCATCGTTTCTGACTGTCACCGGAAGACGGCTCTCTTCAGTCTTCGGACGGCGACCCCTGAGCAGAAAGTGTTTTTTTAATTACCCTCTACCATAGAGCCCATGTGTCAAACACAAGGACTACAGGCCAAGTTCGGTCCGTGACACAGTCCTATTAGGCCTGCCAAATTATTTTCATTTTCTATTCTTATCAGCCCATTTCACCCTAAGATGCACTACAGTCCCCAGCATGCACTGCAGCATAGTGTGCCTTCCAACCCCCTTCCCCCAACAACAATCTATGGGCCACAAAAAGAAAAGATGCCTGGTGTCTAGTTCAAGCAAACAGTTTTAAAACACTACCTAAAACAATTTACTTTTATTTAGAATTATTTTTAATTTTAAAAGTATTCAGTGCCTATTTTGCTATTGCAGTTTTGGCATATTTGAATAATGTTAACTAAAAATGAAACAGAAACACAGCTGGCTCACAGATTTGCTGAGATTTTTTAATACGGCCCTTTTAGTGGTTAGGTTTTGGCACCCCTGCCTTAAAGCTTAGCAACTAGCAAAAGCTCAAAGATTGAAACAAAGTCAGGCTAAATATCAGAACCAACACCAGTAAATAAGATCATTATTTGCAACTCCCTTTGCAGCAGAGCTAAGACCAAGAAAAGAGAGTGGTGGAGAGGGAGTTCACTCAAATGAAACCCTCTCCATTGAGGAATTAGAAGTGAGCTGTATTATCACTGCATGATCTTGTGAATATCAGGTTGCTATCATGTCAGGATTGTTTTTACTGTTTTCAACTCATTTGTGTGTATTTTATAGTTCACTGATTTGACTGGAGGGGGGTGTAGCGATCTTGTGTTTGTGTAGGCGCTGGCCAGTTAGTCAATGGAGATTCTTAGCCGTATTTGAGAGATCCCATTCAATGCTGACATGACTGTGTCAGACTCATTAGCACGGCCTTTCAAGCGGAAAGCGTTAGCCTGAGGCATAATGGTAAATTTAAAGCATTTTCTATGAAGTCTGTGTCTTTTTTTGTCTTCATTATTATTTTCTCTGTCTCTTAAGTCTGCTAGGCTGCAGTCGGCGAAAACCACAAAATCTCACACAGATGAGATGTTCTACTTGAAAGTATTGATCTACATGATGTGCATTCTCTGAAAAACATATTGAATTACTCCTTAAACAGCCATGTCCCAACATCCCCCATTCCAAGAAGTCTACAGCTACTTCACAGCCCACAGTCCTGGTGCCTCGCCCAATGTACGGGGGAGCTATGACCTAATCTCATGTGATCGTTAGCAGGTTCCTCCATGTTAGGAGAAACAAGAGATGCTAGGACCCTGCTATGCTCTTTTTCCAAGGATCGAGGGACCCACTAGGATCATCTGAACATGGTGCAAGACTGGAACCTGAAGTGGTACACAACGTCCAACGACCACTCCGAGAACTAGCAGCTAGCAAAACTTAGGGCCGAGTCAGTACATTGATGAGGTGACACTCTGGAGGTCAGCAAGGTACTCCATTCCTGAGGGGCCTGGTACCTTTTGTTTCTGCAGCAAACCAAACACTAGGGCTGGGTCCAGAATCCCTAGATGTTACCACTTTTTTCTACTGATCCACTTCATCTTCTTCATCAGCTGTCCAAACACTGGAGGAGATGAAAAGAGAAACACCTGCTGAGGCAGCTTCCAGCGGAGGATGCACAGGTGGACGCTACCCAGGACGTCCTTTACAGATTTTCAAATATCACTGCACACGAAGTCCAGGGATGACTGATAACAACAAGGATCCAAACTGTATTTATACAATCTCAGTATTTCATTTAAAATATAATCAAAATCACGCAGTAGAAAGCCATGCCCAAATGTAGTAGCCCTGTAGTAACGACGATTGGCTACCAGGAGTATTAGAGGCGAGCTTTCAAGAGAACGGTGTGATATGCTTAGATTTGGTGACATAAACAGATCTGCGGGTCTATTGCCTTTGTTTCTGCTTGTTCTTTCATTTCCTCCTGCTCCTTTCCTTACCTCGACTCTGCCTCAATCGTCCGAGGGAGGAGAGGAGCAGTAGAGGGGGAGGGGGATGACAGGAGTAGTAGCAAATCTTTCTGGATGCAGCCTAGATCCACTGAATTGTTGTGCTCCTGGACAAAATTCAGCAGTGCAGTGGTGCATCCTGCAAGTCTTCTAGAATGGACCAGTATGCCCAGGGAACCAATGGCGGTTGTGCACGCCAATGGGGATGGCCAGCCAAGCAGCCACTGTGCGGTCAAACCATTTTAACACTGTGTTGCTTTAAATATTCAAAGGCATGGTACTAGACTTTTCCCCCCAACAGCAACCGACAGACCTCCTGGAAAACATGAGGTTTGAAGTTCCATCTGTGGTCCCTAAGCTTGTCCGGTGTAACAAGTTTGTTGGGCCAGGGTGGAAGCACTGTGGCCATGAATCCCAAAATCAGTTCATCAAAGCATCTTCCATGACATTCATCTCATGCTACAGGGCTATCAAATGTCCAGTGACAGTGCTGTATCCCTGAGTAGGGTTTAAGCCAGAGGCCAATGTGACTCTCTGGTGGCGGAGGCGGCTGACCGTTCCCTGCTGGACTCATTTCTCTTTGTTTCTTCTCTCACCGAGTGGAGAGGCTCCCTGATCATGTAAACCATATTTTTAAAGGAAAATACTACAAAGACAACATATAAAATGTTGAAACTGAGAAATTTTTGTTTTTTGAAAAATATATGCCCATTTTGAATTTGATGCCAACAACACTTTCCAAAAAAGTTGGGACGGGGGCACGTTTACCACTGTGTTTCATCACCTCAAGTGTAAGCGTTTGGAAACTGAGGAGACCAGCATATGTTGGCAAAACATGTATATATCATTCAGCATTAATGGTGCCTTCACTGATGTGCACATCACCCATGCCATGATTTCCAAAAAAAATTTTCAAATGTTGATTTGTCCTTTCCACTTCTCCTCAGTCCATTTTAAATGAGCTCGGGCCCAGAGAAGGTGGTGGCATTTCTGGATCCTGTTCATATATGATTTCGTCTTTGCATTTAAGAGATATATTTACCATTTGTGGAGCCCATGCAGTGATTTCCACTACAGAATCATGTCAGTTTTTAATGCAGTGCCGTCTGAGGGCCCAAAGATCATGTCCAGCAAATACTGTTTTTTGGCCTTGTCCCTTGCATACAGAGATTTTTCCAGATTCTCTGAATCTGTTTCTATTTACATTTTTCACAGCGTCCCAACTTTTTTGGAAATGGGGTTGTACTTTGCTTTCCCTCTCATTTCAGCTGACACTGACATTTAGCACCTAGCCATGGGGTAGGCTCTTTGCAGATGCATCCAAAGCTATATCATAAACTTGTGAGAGAACAATGTAAGAAAAAAAGTATGTTAATATGTTTCTGACAGGTTCACTAACCGACTCAACACATACTTAATCATACATTCATCTGCTCTTTCTTTTGAGCATGTTCTCTCTTTTACATATACACACATATACAATTAACCATACCCAAAACATCAGTATTAAATATTTAATATTAAACAAAGCTGCACAGAACAGTCTGACTTTGAATAAAAATAGAAAAGCAAGCTATAGCAGAGCTTTGGAAGATTTCGACCACTGAGTTGTGCCTCTTCTCACCCACACTTTCTGAACACAGTGCTTACTACCAGCAAACGAATACATCAAGCTTGTTCAATGGGCTTTTTTGTAGCTATAAGAATTTTGCATTTTGTGACACTATTATCATTCAAAAGGGTCAGCGGTATCTGCGATAAGGGCCTGCAGATAGTTCACAGTTTCAGTTCAAACTATTTCAGTAGAGTTTGGTGGTCTACGCATACATTGGTGTGCTAGTTTTCCAAAAAAAAGAAAGAAAGAAGCCAGTGTCTCACACATTGTGCCAAAGATATACCACACCATAGCAACAGCCTAGCAGATATCAGCGAGACAGTAAGTGCGCAGAATGCACACCCCGCTATACTGGAGGCTACCACTAATTGACTATTGTTGCAGGGGCTGTTTCACTAAAGAAGCCTTCCAATGTAATATTATTACCCTATTATTATTACCCTATTATTTATAATAAAAAAATAAAGCAGAGAGTGTTAAAACAAGTGATTTCTTAATGAGTCACCTAGTGTGTGTACTGTTTTTTTTGCTGTGTCCCCATTTACTTTCTTCTCATCTTGCTCAGCAGTAAATGAGGATAGATGAAAAGAGTTAACAGGAACCAGAAGTGAGCTCTAGTAATGTTACATGATCTTTCAGAGGAACAGGAATGCGCAGTGTGGACAGTGTCATACAGGACCGTGCGTGTCACCCAAATATGCAAGTCTTTTCTGCAAAGTATACACAGTGAAGTAGCTCGCAGCATGCTGTGATGCATGGAGAGACTTTGGTGTAATTTTGGACTCGATTACATGACAATCACTCACGCTGAGGTGGAGTTTAATAGAAGAGGTTTTGGATTTGTTGGAGATGCTGAAGCCACGTTTGTTTAACTATCACTTATCATCTTAGAGTTGAATCATTTAATAAACCTTATAACTCATTCTGTAAGTCAGTTATATGATTAAAACGATGCCTGACGATTGCTGAACTTAATAACGTACTAATTCCAGGTAAAATAAAACCAAAATGTGAAACTTAAATTGGTCAAACAGAGTAAAACAAGCCAACAACCAAGAGTCCAGTGTTCCTGCTGCATTTGTGATATTACACTAGAGTAATGGGCCCATTTCACCTACAAACACTTTAGGACATACACTCTTAAAAAAGATGGTCCTTTAGTACAGGGAATGGTTCTATTTAGAACCATAAGTTCTATGTAGAACCATCTCCTGCTCAAATTGTTCTCTGCATGGTGAAATGGTTCTTTAGATGAATGTAGAATGGAGTGTTTTGGGTTTTGTACAATGGTTCTATGCAGCACCAAAAAAAAGGGTTCTTCTATTGTTACAAACTTGACAATTTAACAACGGAACCATTTTTTTTTGGTCCTATGTAGAACCATTTTCGGTAATATTGTATACAGAATGAATACAGAATAAAGAACCCTTTTTTGGAAAAAAATATTGTATGTAGAACCATTTTCTACACATTATCCATCAATCCAAAGAACCATTTCACCAAGCAAAGAACCATTTAAGTATGAAATGGTTCTAAACAGAACCATGTTTACTTATAAACTCTTGAAGAACATTCTTTTTTCAAACCTTTTGCTCCCTTTAAGTCCCTATTAGAGCAACTGTTATGATAAACCATCTAGATTAATTTAGGTATTTATTATAAAAGTTTAGACTTTAAAGATTAAACTTTTCTAGTAAAATAAAAATCAAAATGTGAGACTTAAATTGGTCAAACAGAGTAAAACAAGCCAACAACCAAGAGTCCAGTGTTCCTGCTGCATTTGTGATATTACACTAGAGTAATGGGCCCATTTCACCTACAAACACTTTAGGACATACACTCTTAAAAAAGATGGTCCTTTAGTACAGGGAATGGTTCTATTTAGAACCATAAGTTCTATGTAGAACCATCTCCTGCTCAAATTGTTCTCTGCTTGATGAAATGGTTCTTTAGATGAATGGAGAACGGAGTGTTTTGGGTTCTTTTTGTTGAAAATGGTTATATATAGCACCAAAAAGGGTTCTTCTATTGTTACAAACTCAACATTTTAACAACAGAACCATTCTTTTTTGGTCCTATATAGAACCATTTTCAGCGAACGAATATAGAACAAAGCATCCTTTTTTGGCCCTTGATAGAAAAAAAATATTGTATGCAGAACCATTTTCTACACATTATCCATCTATCCAAAGAACTATTTCACCATGCAAAGAACCATTTAAGCATGAAACGGTTCTAAACAGAGCCATGTTTACTTATGAACCCTTGAAGAACCTCTTTTTTTAAACCTTTTGCTCCCTTTGAGACCTTATACAGGGAATGGTTCTATTTAGAATCATTGTTCTCAGCATGGTGAAATGGTTCTTTAGATGAATGGAGAAAGTGGTTCTATATAGCACCAAAAAGGTAAATTATATTGCATAGTAACAACAAAAGAACCCCTTTTTGGTCCTCTATAGAAGCATTTTCAAAAAGAGTGTATGTAGAACCATATGCTACACATTATCCATCAATCTAAAGAACGACTTCACCATGCAAAGAACTATTTAAGCATGAAATGAACCATTATGAACCCATAAAGAACCTTCTTTTTTTGCTTAGAGTCCTTATTATAGCAACTGTTATGATAAGCCATTTAGGCTCATTTAGGTATTTAATATTACTGTCTACTACTATCTTCACTTGTCAGATCCACCTGAATGAATTCAAGGCTTTTAGGAATTTTTTACTTTGGAATTGTTTCCTTTAAATAAATAAATAAATAAATAAATAAAGTGTGCGACACGCCGAACTGCACCAGAGCTTTCCCACAGCGGTGTCTTCACTGCAGTCTTCAAAAGTAATGCTATACCTGACCTGACAGAATGTGACACACAAATAAGGCTCAAGACTTTGTCTCTTCTAGATGGCCAGTCCATTTATCTGGACAACTCTTGGCCTGTGGAAGAGCTCAGGCTAAGACTATTTAAGCATATCTGAGATTAAGGAGATCCAAACATAACTGGTGTATTTCAAACCATGACAGTTCAACCATGTTCTTCAAACACTGTCTACCACAGTCAGCGGGCAAAGCCTTCCCATTCTGAGGGTGAGATATGGCTCACGCCTCTTCCCTCTGCAGGGCCGATGGGTCCGGCGCTACGGACTCGTGTGTTACATAATGGTTGTTATTGTGGGCTGAAGACCCTTAAGACATGCCTGAAAGTTCTGGAAGCTACTGAGATGAGTTTCCCATGGAAGATTCACCAAAATAAAATACATGGATAATAAAAAAAAAAAAGAAAACATTGACTGAAATTAAGTGCAATGTCACTTTTCATCAAGCTAACAACCTAAAAGCTGGGTCTCGGCGTATCGTGGCTAAATGAAGGACAAAAGTTATGGTTCACTGCTTGCGGCGTTCGACGATTCGGCTTTAAAAAAGCAAAACGAGCTTTTGTTGCACGCATACAGATGAAGGATGAGAACAGTCGGCGGCGGAGTTTCCGTATGCGCCTGTGCACGTGCTTGTGAGCGAGTGAGGCGCAAGAAAAGAAAGAGAGAGAGGCAGAGGGATGGTGAGGGAGAGAGAGATTGTGTTTAGGTGAAAGCTGCCCTGTGGAGACTGTTTACTCTGCCAGTAAACATTTACTGAGGGCAGAGAGACGAGCAGAGCCGTGCATGCGATTTTTGACGTACGCGTGTTTCCGTGAGCTATTTTTGAGTGTCGGGAAAGTCCTGTGTTGCCTCCATTTGGTACATAATAAGTAATTACTATTGCCTACGGGATGCCATAAAAAAGCTTTACTCACGCCTTCATACAACGCTTTAACTCTCACACACAATCGTTCATACGTTCAAGACACTGTTTACTCGGGAGGTGTTTGTTAATGTAAACGCAAGCAGCTCAGGAAACAGACACAGGCTTTACAATCTATACACTCACGCACACCTCCTAAAAACGCCATCTCGGAGCAGCTGTTCAGCCTCATGCTAAACTATGAACAATATGACAGGCAGCATTAAACACACAGGGGAATCTGTAACTGCGACGACCAAACGTTACATAACACGACTACACTGTTCTGATCCGCTGCTCCCAGTCAGCCTGACAGAGAAATTTCCTATGATCTGAATAAATTGAGCACACATGAACGAGTCGTCATCGTGAAAAGACATCCATAACATTCGCGAAGCAGCGAGGGGACCGTCAGGCTAGGGAAATAATAAAAAAAAAAAAAAATGGGAACGTTCGACTGTTTTAGTGCTAATTCTGAAACATAATTCTGCTGTAAATTGTTAGAGACATGGGGCATCAAGCAAGATGACTGGTTTCTAAACGATGTGTCAATCGCAGCAGACGCAACAATTTTCTATCAGGAAAATCTGCCTTAGAAAAGGAGGAAGCTGAGTCCAGAGGTGGACGACTGGATTCAAACAGGCTAGTTACAAAAAGCATCAGGCCAAAGAACTAAATTTACACCTCCCAGATCAGAAGCCCCCCACCCCACCCCCCCACCCTTAATACCACCAGCCTCAAAAAGCTGACAATTCTTGAAACGGTTGCCATCTGGAAAGAGCTTGTAATCAAAGCCAGCGCGTGAAAACGCAGATACCTGAGTGCGATGGGCCCAAAACTCGGGCCTTAGAGATGTGGAACAAAGTAATGAGATCTGACAAGCTGTCCTCTTTTCTACGTCTGGACGGCTTACGTTTAGAAAAAAGCTAAAAGGGCCCTTCGACTCGCATTGCCAACAGTTAAACACGATTATAGGCACGTCCGAGCCTGCAAGCGAAGGCTGTGTAGTGTTTCTGCTGTTCACTCTCTATCAAAACGTAACGATGCATCAACATCGATTAACAGCTCGAAGCATTAATGAAGTAAAAAAACATACAGAATCTGTCTGCAGCGTTGATTGCAGGGCTTTTCCTCGCCTCGGATTAAAATGTAACACTGATTAATTCACTCGAGGGTCACGGAGAATTTGGCAAATATGTGTTTAGGCCTTTCGGTACATTCGTTAGTCTGTTTTGCAAAAAACACACAAACATTTTTAATTGGCAGCGCTCTCGGAGAGCGGCCGCAGAGCAGCGTCCGAAAACTGTCAGACGGAATAACATGACAGCGAGTTAGGCAAATAATTATTCATCAGCAATGAGGCGAGAGGCAGAGAGAGAGAGGAAGGGCGAGAGAGAGAGAGGGAGAGCCTTAGAAAGAGGGAGAGAAATAAATAGAAAGAATGAGAAACCTAAGCAGAGACAGAGAGGGAGAGAGAAAGAAATAAAGAGAGAAAGCTAAAGAGATGCAGAGAGAGTAAGAGAGAAAGAAAGGAGAGAGAGGGGAAGAAATAAAGAGAGAAAACTGAAGTGATGCAGAGAG